>CM060596.1:28082016-28332016 GCA_030578255.1 Tiaroga cobitis | reverse complement strand
ATTTCAAATGACGTACTGTGTCCAATTTCCAACGAAGGCAATTTTTTTAACCTGAACATTACAAAACGTTCATTTACAAATAACAAACATCTCACAGTACAGAACTTTGCGTGCCATGCTTGTTCTGTTTAAATTATGCAAATAAAATAGAGCTCTAACTTTAAAACTGGATTGTAAGAATTCAAAGCAGTTGCTTAATACAAACTCCAGTGTGTTTCAGTTAAATGGCCATTTAAGACTGCTAATTACTCTTTTCCTGAAAAAGTTTCAATCATTGGTGAATGGGAACATAACTAAATATGAAATAACTTGGTTTTCGTAAAATCTATGTATGTTTTAACTTGCATATTGTGGCCATATTATGGGTGTTTTTAATTCCTACATTAGATAGTGAGGTGAAATAGAGCAAAATAGATATTTTATGGTATTTAAATAGGAACTAATCTCATAGCATCTAATGAAATAACTTTCAATAAACTATTCTATAAATTATTATTCTTGTAGCTTTTCATGTGCTGCATTGGAAGAGGTTAGTTTACAATGATTACAGGCCTTTGCAACTGTCAAGATGTGTGACTGAGCCAGAAAAATATCCTTTGGGAAACTATTGGCAAGTAGCTTTGAGAACTGCTTAATATGACAACCTATATCAGACATGCTTGGAAGCTATTGCAGAATTCATACACACGAACAAAGCTTCTTTTAACCTTCCTGCCACTCCCTATAGTAAAATCGGACATACTTTTATCTTCACAGAAAATAATGAAGTTTATGGTTTTGATTTTTGATGTCTTTTAATTGTCCCTGAACTCTTTTTTTTTCCCGGTGAAAGTTAAAAAACAGAATTGTATTCAGTGTTACTTTGTTATTAATTTCAAAATCTGCAAAAGATTTACATAATTTATTTTAGTAAACAAAAAGGCTCAACTTCCAAGCACTTAGGGTTTGAAGACAATAATTAGTTTGCATTTTTTAAATTTCTAAATGTTTTGATTGTAAAGCTTGTAACACTTATTCACAAACATTTTTAAATTATAAAAATAACAAAAGAAAGAATATTACGCAATATGACTCTAAGTTACTAGTTATTAACAAAAGTGTATCAAATATTTAATTTGAACATTCATAATGCATAATACAAGTTCACAAATATAAACCCGCAGGGTAAAATATTTTCTAAATCAATCCTTTTTATTTTATTTTATTTATTTATAAATATTTGTTTTGCTATATTTTAGTACTCTAGATATAGTTAACAGATAGGCTACTGTAAAACTTATGACTAAAGATGATTTTAGATTTTTCTATATTTTAAATTATATTCGTTTTCAATTCTATGCATAAATAGTCCGACTTTCAATATGTTCAAATGTAGGCATATGCTATAAATAAGTATACATTTAAATAAAAAATAAATAAATAAAAGGTTTAAGAAAGTTTGAAAAGTGTTTGGAGTGAAGAACAGAAATTTAAACATTTGTATGACGTCAGCGATCCCATAATGACAAAAAAGAACAGAATATCGAACAAGAACCTGAACAAGAACTGATCTATTATATTTCAGCACTTTGTTATTATCAGTAGCCTACTGGAGATAAACTCCACTATATAGGCTAGCCTACCTATACACACACACACACATATATTCAGCACGGTCAATTGACAGAGATGGTCACATGGGCCGAAAACTGGGACTTTGTAGGCCAGTTGAATAAAAGGAAAACTCACCTTGCCCGCAAAGACCCAGCCTCTGACACACTATCAATTGTTGCTGAATTCTGCCGCAGGTTGCGTGATCATGCGTTAAAAGTGTATTAGTCTGTGTTAATCTATGGCATTTGCAGTTGATAATCGGTAAATCTCGGAAACGCGATCATGCCATCGCACATGACATGAGAAACAACGACACGGAACGCGTTCAGTTGAAGAGCGAGTCTATCCAGCCACCAGGGTCTCACTTTTTTTACCTGTCATTTTCACCATGTCCACCACCAGCCTTCCTCCACGGAGCTTCTTTAGAAAGAAGGGGCATATCGCCTAAAGAAGAACGAAAAATGTTGCCGTGTAGTGAGAAGTTGCTGCCACTCTTCACACATTATCATCACCCGCCCCCTTATTTGCGCTCAACTCCTCATGAAGACACAATATATCCACAGGGACCGCTTACAACATTCTCCCTTTGCGCAAAAGTGGACGAAGGGAAAAAGTCAATATTACGCGGTGGAACAGTGAGCCTCGTTTACTGCGCAAGCCTTTTGAAATTCTCCAAGGATGCTGTTTCTGCCAGAGCGACCCCATGTGCTCGTTATTAATGAATATCCATCTGGCTGCACATATAGCCTATCATATTTTTACATGTTGCGCTGAAGCGCCACCGACTGGTTCCCAACCGTTCCCAACAAGCGGGATGAATTGTGTCTGGGTCTAGAATCAGTGAGTCCTACTATGGTGAAGGCTTAGCTCATGAATATTAATTAAGCCAGGCTGACGTTGCTAGTACCCTCCTAGTGTCCATTCACGTACCCCAATTAAACCTCGTATTTTGGTTAAACCGCCTGCTGTTTTGGCCTACTAAGGTTAACGTCACCCAGTTAAAGCCAGTAGGCTACTTTATCGTAGTAGGATGTATCCGCGCCCGGGACCTCCCAGAATTGGATCCGATTGGATCGTTGATGTGACTTTATTATATAGCCTGGTGCGGAACTGTTGATGAATGCATTAGATCTTGTCATAATAAATGATGTCCTTTATGTTGATCAAACGACTAATATGGGTTAAATCACTAAAATTCGCTGTATAACAGCATCAACGTCAAAACACATTGCAATAATAGCGGCTTAATGTAAATTATAATTGTTTTTGTTCGGTTCATTCGCATTCAAAACAAGTTCCATCCCTTTTAACTATGACTTTTGCCTCAATAAACTCTTAATTAATGATAATTAATAGTTAGATAGTTGTTAAGTTTATCGGGTAGAATTAAGGGATGTAGACTAGATTATGCAGAATACGGCATTAATATGTGCTTTATAATAGGCCTATTAATAAACAGGCAATATCCTGCATGCTAATGAGTAACTAGTTGAGAATTGGACCCTAATCTAAAGTGTTAATCAATTGTTCTTTTTTTTTTTAAACCGGCTTATAATCATTTTGGTAAAATAATAATTAGAACAGATACATTCCTACCGACTCAAGCCTATGTGAAAAGTTAATGTCTAGCTGTAGGCCTATAATCCTGTATCCTGTAATTTGGCAACAGACTGTAAAGATGATGATGATAGCTACACGGGGCAACTTTTTTGAGCAATGCTTGGGAAATTTTCCCACTTTTCCAGGCTACTTCGCTGTGTCACCTGTTTGCCCGTTGACGGCAACATTGCCCAGCAAAAATGCTCAAAAAGTTACCCCGTACCCCGTCTTCAGTTGCGAGGCAGAACGGGTTTGATGAAGAGACTGCGGTGTATTTGGATAGATTGCTCTATTGCAGTGTGGAGCGGCTCCCTGTGGTGACACATTAATAGACACACTAAACATTCGAATTGTCCTACTTAGTAGGCTACTTTTAACTAGTTGTTTAAGAAATTATAACGGGCCTTGTTTTTATCCTCTTATTTTTAACAAGTTATACAGTGTATAAAAAGAACATACATGCGTACACAATATTTTTAAATGCTAAAATACCAATATTCCGCTTGTAAGATTTTTCCCCCGATCTTTCTGCAGTTGACGTATTTTTTCCCCACATAATATTTAAAGATATGGTTTTGACCTCAACAGCTGATTTACATTGATCAATCCTCAATAGAAGACACGCCCTTCACGTATGTCGTCATCACGGGAGCCGCTTCGGGCTCGCGGCCGAGTATCGAGGATTTCTGTCATACGATACGGCGGCCGGCCCGTCATATTTTCACAAATATTCAACTGGACGAATGATAATTCACATTGCATGTGTTATTTAGCTAACATCGGCGATCCTTCGGTAAGTCTCTATCATTGTTCATCACGCTGTTTGTCAAAGCAGGGATGTCAGCTGATGATCATGTTTTCATCACCTCTCATCATTTCCTAAAGTCTTTTATCTGGCTGCTTCAGAAAATCTCGGATACTAAACCACACACAGTGCATTTTATTCAGCTGGGATGATTGTTTTGCCCATAGGGCGATATATGATCGGCCTTGTGATTTGAGCAATAATGGCCTGTAACGTTACATCAGTGCAAAGTTAGATACAGTTCCTCGTAGCTTTTTAAATTGATGATTGAATCGGCAGAGGTAACGTTAACGTTACTATCTTTTTAATTGTGCTCAAACTTGTGTTGCACTGTTGCAACTGCAGAGGCATATGCAAATTCACAGAAAATAAGAGTGAAACAGCAGCTTGTTGTTAGCAGTTGCCCTTTAATGGTATTTTACGAAGGGGTCTCGTTCCAGAGAGACCAAATAAAAGTGTACATAGATAGGTTTTAAAGTGCTTTAGTTTGGTGTGGAGAAGTTTTGTTTATTTGTGGATGCATGTGTACAAAGTTTTTCGGTCACATGCTCAATGTGATTGAAGTTAAAGGAATAGTTCAAGTTCACTCAAACGAAAATTCTGTCATTGTTCCAAACCTGTATGACTTTCTTTTGTGGAACACAAAAGAAGATAGTTTGATGAATGTTGTTAACCAAACCGGTTGGTGACCACCATTGTCTTCCATATGGGGGGGGGGGGGGGGACCAAACATTTCTAAAATTGCTTATTTTATGTTCTACAGATGAAAGAATATGGTTTGGAATGACTTGTAGGTGAGTAAATTATGACAAATTTCATTTTGATGAACTATCACTTTAACATTATTTTGTTTCACAGCCAAACAAGATATTGCGACAAGGATCATTACAATAAAGGCTGCACACAACATTACATGTACATTATATCCAGTGTTACTACTTTAGTTTAAATATATGTTTTGATTTTTCCATGCACCCAGGTGTTTTTCTAAAATAATAATAATAAAAAAGTGGTCAAGCATATACTGTCTTGTGTAACTCTTTGCTCTTCAGGCTTTGGCATGCTGTACCGATTCTTTTGTCTCTCTCTCTATCCCTCAGGGGGGGCGGGGTGAGTGAGGGCTGCTGTGAGGATTCCCACACTGAGGGGCAGTCACACACTCAATGGTGTCTCCCACAATGAAGGCGTTGGTGGATGCAGTTTGGGCGGTGTGGAGCATCGGGGCCTCGATCTATGACTACATCCACACCAGTGCCATGGAAGAGCGCATTCACTCACTGGAGAGTGTTATAACCATCCACCAGTGTGTCATCGGCCTTCTGTCGGCTGCACTTGTGGCTCTCTTCACCTACATTCTGCTAAGGAAGAACTGACTCAGGACTAGTCAAGCCAGAGAGACTACAGCAGTGAAGTCAGAGGGAATATGTTGGTGTCAAGCTATGTTTGGCTCACCTTAAAGGGATTTTAACATGTCTGACTTTTACCCAATTGATAACTTACTAAACTTTAGCTACTCCTAACTCATTCAAATGTTGCTGCTTTATTATCAGTTAATGCGATTCCGAGTAATCTGGTAAACCAAAACAAGCGGGTGTCTTGATTAAAAAATAGGCTTCCACCATGGATTCCCATTATGGATTTTATAGGTTGTTCATGGCGACCACAGAGGAAAGGATTCAGAGATGCTACCTAACCATGGTTTCTTTACACAAGCTTGGTGAAAGCTGAACAAACACAACAACCAGTGGATTAGCAGGTTTTTCAACCTGTTTGCTGCCATCTTCAATGGAGTCAGCTTTTGTGTCTAGCTTACTTTTAAACAACACATTCAACTTTTACCAATGGCAAATTATAACTTTGTTAACGTATAATATCTCATACAGCTTATTTCTCAGCTCCATGGTAATTTATTAGTAAAAATCAGTGACATCGATTAAACTCTCGATTTCACAACTTGAAGTGTCCTTAATCACTAAAGAAAGGTTGATGTAGTTAACTTGGTACTTTTATCAGTGTATTAACTACTACCACTTGTCATGCTTAAGGAGTTTTTACTTTATTTTTGATGTGAAATCAGTTGATGCTCCGCTATTGTGTTAGATATATAGATTATATAGTTAAAAAGTTATAGATGTTACTTTTTTTCTGAAGAGGTACTTGTTACACTTGCTCTGTAATAGCAAAATGAATGTCTAGCTTTATAATGCAAAAACATTGCAATTGATGCTACCTACAGACTACATCATTTCATCACAGTTATGTTTTTTTGTAGAACTTTTGTTTTATTTGGTGTGCTGGTGTAAGCTAGGGTTTGCCAAAATACAACAAAGAATTTATTTAACATTTAAAGACAATAACAGTGTCACAATAAAATGTTTATTTCTGGAACAACATGGAAAGATCAAATGCCAGCATGTTTAAAAAAATATCAAAAAGATAAATGGAACTTCAATGTTTTCAACAATTAGGCTTTTCAAAGGGAAACTCTTGAGGCTATCAGTCAATGTGTGCTCCAGATATGATCAACACAGACACGTTAAAGATTCATGCTGGTTTTAAATGTTCCCGGTCTGCAGCAGTGTGTACTTGGTGGTAAAACGCTCAACACTTTCACCCTCCAGGGTTTTAACAGCCCTCCAGTGGAGCTTCCCACAGTTCTCTGGGTTTCCGTGCCTAGCTAACTCTTCCTTGATGTAGTCCATCCACAGATCTAAACCATCAAACAGTTGTTGTTGCTCAGTGTAATATATTAAAGTATGAAAGAGAGTTGCCTCTTTAAAGGATAAAAAGCACTGAATCACACTTACCTTCATCTGAGGAGCCGAACTCACGAAGTGCTCGCTCATAGTAATCTCTCAGATTACTCATCTTTGGTGTCACCTGAGAGAATAATACAGATCAGCAATACACTGTATGTTTATATACATGTCTGCTGGTTAATAGGAATTTTTTAGGATTTGCTACATCACTTTTACCTGCTCTTTCTCGATCTGAATCATCATCAGGAAGAATGCCTTAGTGAAGGGTCTGTGTTCATGTAAGCTGAAACCCAAGAAGTAAAAGAAGGGGTTGATTTCAAACTCATTTCTAGATATACAGTGGGTTCCAAAAGTCTAAAACCATACTGAAAATAATGTTTCAGGATTTGATTATGCTTATGATTTTCCTCGTTTGTAAGTTGCTTTTTTTATATAGAGGTATCTGCTAAATTTAAAACAAAGGAGTAAAAGCAATAAAGGGAATAAGGGATGTCAATATAAAATAGAAATATTTAAAATGCAGATGAAAATAATTTTATTAAATTTAAAATTCCATTAAAACAATGTAAAATATAAGCATTTTTACTTATGGCCTCAGCCTTTAGGGTCCCACTGTATACAGAAAGAATGAACCTTAGAGCACATTTGATGTGTACCTTGTGAATGTTTTTCTAGCCCTTTTGTAACTACCAGTTTTGTATGACCAATCAAGGTATTTTTCCTTCATGGCAGCTGAGACTGCAGGTACTGGGGACAGTAGGCCTTTCTGCAAGTATAGAATCAGGAGCAATTTAATTACATTTGATATATTAACACTGTGGACTGCATTAGAACTCAAACTCAACATGTAATCATTCAGGACAAAAAAAAAAGTCAGAAATGATTAGAATGCCTTTATATTTAGCATCATCGACCGATATTGGGTGAGTTTTAGTGTAAACTTATTTTATTATGTCATGTCCCACCTGAAAAAAGCTCTCAGTTTCTTCTGGTGTCTGTGAGGTCATGCTCCAATCTGCCTGCAGCTGCCATAATGCCAGACTTTCCTGTAGAACACATTATACAATGATTAAATATAACAGAGATATCATTGGGTACACTGTTAAAATATTTGTAGCTTTGAATGAAAAACATTCAACATTTTAGGATTTGGAAAAAAGGCGTAAAATTATTTTCTAGGTCATTAATCAAGTACAAATTTACAATTACTTATTTAGCAGCCACTTTGATCAAAAGTGACTTACAAATGAGAAACCAAGCAATTCATCTTAAGGAGGTAATAACACAAGTACTACCAACAATAAACAAAGTCTTCTGCTTACAGAAGAGGCGAGTTTTTAAATGCTTTTTGACTATTGTAAGGGATTTGACTTAATAAATATAATACATTTTGTGACGACCCATTTGTACAAAAACTCAATTTCCTCAATGGTCCAATCTCAATGTTCCAATGTACAATGCTAAACAATATAATTCATGCAAATAAATAAGAGCATTTGCACTTCTGCTACACGTATTATATTACATTACATTCCACAATAGTGATGACTTCCCTCACTACTCTCCACCTTAAAACCTCAAATTCTGCAAGAAACTGATAAAACCATTTTGTTTGGACAAAACAAACACCAAGACATGAAGGAATGAGAAATGAAACCAGGTAATTGTGCATGCTAATATTACTCTATAGCCTCATGTTCCCATGTGGTTGGATAACAGCCTCTTTGTGGGGTTATGTAACTAAAGGCTTTATAATCCTGCACACACGGCTACTTCTCACTAGATGGTTGACGAAAGAGTGCCGAGGACTAGCAGAGGACTCATCACTTGACTTAAGTTATATATAGGCATTACTGTAGCTCAAACAGAGCATGGTGCTAGTCACACCACATTTAAGAGTTCAATTCCCAAGGAATGGATTAACTGATAAAATGCATGCATTAAATGCAATTTAAGTCACTTTGAATAAAATCCAAATGTAAATGTAACTATAGTATTGTTATCCAATTATACTTCAAATATTTTAAAGAAAAAGCACTAAGCTCACTTATTAAAGTGGACTAATTAGGGCAAATCTGCTGTTGCAGGAAGATGTCCCACTTAGAGGCAGCTGTGGCACAACTGCTACCTTGGGATTCACGCGTTTCAGGGCTTCCTGGAATAGATGTCCCGCCTCTGCGCTCTCCAGATGGACCAATGTCTGGAGGCTGAAGCTCCACATCTCTACTGATTGGCTGAAGCGCTGAGTGGCTGTGATGGCGATCTGGGTAGCAGATACTGTATCCCCTGATGACAGCAGGACCTGTAGCTGTTTTTTGAGGGGATAGAAGTGACCTATATTACTATGGCAGCACCATTTGAACAAACTGCTACATGCTGCGTAAGGCATGTAAAGTGAAGGTGTATCAGTGAGATGCCAATGTTAAGTGTACATTACCCAGTTCTTGTAGTAAGTCTCTTGCAAAAGCTTGGCATCATGAGCACTCTGTAAGACTTGGAGTAATCGTTCCTTTCTCTGAAAAGTTGAAGTCACACAATTGAGTTAGGCACTTAACCAGAAAACAATGGGTGTTGGCGTATTAAAGTATTATCATTAACATGCAATTTCATCAAAAACAAGATTAAAAATAAACTACTATAATAAATTATTTAAAAGCCCTGTTTTCACCCTTGGTGTTAAGATGTTTTGGTCGATCGGATCACAAGTGGACGACGCTAAATACAGGTATAAATGGGGCCTAAAAAGTTTTGAGCTCAGCCACTTAGTAGAGAGACGCTCGAATAGTAGTGTGGCCGAAATGTGTTCGAAAAGCCCCAAAAGACCGCCTACTGACCTAATGCGCAAACATTATGGGAGGGCGGTAGCCTGACGGGATTTAAAATTTGTCTGGAGACCCAAGTTTGGTTTGAAGATAAAAAAGCACCAAGCACAGCGTTCGGCATGGTCTTGCGGCTGCCAGAGCAGAAAAAAAAAGCTACTGCTCTCCATATGTTCTTCTGTTTTCTCCGGTCATGTTCATATGTAAATTGCGTGAGCTTATTTTTTCCATTAGATTGAAAGATCTGAAAAAACCCATACATTAACCCAGCCATAGACCCTCCCCTCGAAGAATTCAGGACAGAAGTGGTTGAAAGTGGACAAAAGAGACAGATTAGAATACCAGATGTAAATGGGTATGTCTCCCTTGTCTACTTGTGATCCGATCGACCAAAACGCATCTTGATACCAGGTGTAAACAGGGCCAAAGAGTGGCTCATTTCATTTCACCTCAAACTGAGCTAATCATAAGAACCCCTGTAAAGGTTTTGGACATTTTCCTGAGACACATAAATGCACAAATTTCAAGAATGATGGGTAAGACTAAGAATTTATAATATTGGTTATTGTTTAGCATGATATACCCAATTGTGAAAGTTCTCGATGTGCCTTTCACCTGTAAAGGGGGAATGACTTCATATTCACATTGTAAATGTCATTTTGTAAATCTGATTAAACATAATAATAGTAACACTATTTTACAGTGTCTACAAAATCCATGCTATTCTAATCAAAATTATATATAAATCTCACTACGACACCCCAATAAAACACCAAGACCATTACCTTTTCCTTGAGTTCAGTGACATTTGTCTTCCTCTTATATCTCTCAAGACAGAACGTGACATAGCATGTCCACATGGCCTCTACAAAAAGAAATTGCACATCAGTAGGCAAATTATGTATAGCTAGAACCATGAGAATCCACTCATTTCCACCAATGAATTCTAACTTAATATTTTTAGATGCAAACATTGAACATGTGTCTGAAGTAAGTGTTACATCATGATACCTGTATTAAGGCTCTTCAGAGCCTCCTCATAAACGGCACAGCAGCGATCTTCTCTGCGGTCTGTATCAGAAGCTCTTCCTTTCGCAGACTGGAGCTCCGGGGCACCGGCAGCATCCAGCTCACGCTTAGCCATGAAATCCCACATCAGGCAGTCATCGTTATACTTACTCTGTAGACTGAAATCAAACAGTATTCAAACATCACCACATCAACTTACTGTAAATGGATTTTGGAGTAAATTTTTCTGGATTTACAACAGTTACTATAGTGTTAATTGTTGCGGATTAATCAGCAAAAACGATAAATAAGTCAACTTCTAATTAAGATGATCATGTAAAAACTAAGACATGAAAGAGGAAAAAAGTAAGAAATGAATCTACGTAAAATAGCAGAGAAAAAGGGAAGACTCTACTCTTGCAGGATTGTGTCATGTAGCTCCTTTGTGAAGTCAAAGATGGCAGCGATCTGTAGCAGGGACAAGATGAACTCAGCCCCTGATGAGACAAGACCGATAACCTTACAGCACTCATCTAGTACAACCTGAAACAGTTGAGTTGAACGGCTCTGTGGAAGTTCCTCTGACCTTTAATTTTTTGTGCAGAATCTCTGTATACCACCTCAGCAAGTTTTCCACTCAAGATTTCCGGAGAAAATGTATATTCCCCCTAAATTGAGAAAATAAAGGTTTTGTTATTTTTTTTAAAATTGCATTTTACCCAAAGGCTCAGATCTTCACCTATTAAACCCACCACATCTATTTTAGCTTGTTCCAACTCCTGTTGCTGCTTCCTCAATTTCTCAGCATGCATGAGCTCCATCCGAAAATACTGCACGCACACACATTAATACTGATTATTGCATGAACAGCTTATAGTGTGGACCTTTTATAACTCAATGTTTTATTAGTTTACCCAGGATAATTCAAAGAGAAATGCTAGTATCTCCTCACCTCCTGATAGACTTTCTTATTCTCTGGATGAAAGCGCAGGGCACGGAGGAAGAGATGTCGAGCGCTCTCTGAAGAGTTCCTGTCCTCCATCTCACACTTAGCAGCCATTATCCACAGAGCTGCAATAATTATGAAATTACATTATTCCTGGCCATCTGTTTGAAATTGTATACACCTCTAAAGTAAATGAATATTAGGGCTGTGCAACAATTATAAGGATTAATCACATGCAAAATTAAAGGGGTGTAGGGGTGTAACCCCGGCGTCCTGGCCAAATTTGCCCAGTGGCCTCTGTCCATTCATGGCCTCCTAATCATCCCCATATATATATATCCTCCTAATCATCCCTCTATATATATATATATATATTATATATATACCAATTGGCTTCATCACTTTGGCTTCATCACTATGTCTCCTCTCCACCAGTAAGCTGGTGTGTGGTGGGCGTTCTGGTGCAATATGGCTGTCGTCGCATCATTCAGGTGGATGCTGCACATTGTTAGTGGTTGAGGAGATTCCCCCTTCTGGGGCGATAGTGACTCAGTGGTTCATGTAGGTTGTCTACAAACCAGAAGTTGGTGGTTCAATCCCCAGTTCCACCTGACCAAGTGTCGAGGTGTCCATGAGCAAGACACCTAACCCCAGCTGCTCCCGACGAGCTGGATGGTGCCTTGCATGGCTGACACCGCCGTCGGTGTGTGAATGGGTGAATGTGAGGAAAAATGTACAGCGCTTTGGTGGCCATTGGGTCTGTGAAAGCGCTATATAAATGCAGTCCATTTACCATTCTATGTAAAGCGCTTTGAGTGCTGAGAAATGCGCTATATAAATGTAATGAATTATTTTTATTATTATTATTAAAGTTTGTGTTTATAATGTGTATACAGTGTATAATTATTTTGTATATATAAATACACACATGCATGCAAATATTTAAGAAATATGTGAATGTATATACTTATATGAATATTTTATATCTAAATAACATATTTTAATAACATATATACATGCATGTGTGTGTATTTATATATACAAAATAATTATACAAAGTACACACACATTATGTAAACACAAACTTCTATTTTGGATGTGATTAATCGTTGCACAGCCCTAATAAATGAATACTTGACAAACAGACAGCCTCACATTAAAATACATACGAGTATGGTTCCATAGAGCAGTCGGAGTAATATAATTGTCTATAGCAATGACAATAAATCCACTAAAAGTTTACCTGGTTTGTCCGGATGGATAGCTAACATAGATGACAAAACCTTGCTGAGCTGAGTCTTTGTGCCCTGTTTGAAAGATGAGGAGCAAGATTATGATCTTTTTTTTAAACCTAATGACAAACATAATATAACATCATCATACCCCATTAACATGGATTTGTTGGTTTTTATTAGTTTAATAACAAAATCACATACCCATTTCTTATTAAAAGCAACCTGAGAAAGCCAGAGCTGCACGTCTTCCTACAGGAAAAGCATTTATTCAATCAAAAATTGAACATCACTTTACAGCACCTAAAGTGAGGTTATCGTTTTATATTGTCCAACCTGCCATTTTGTGGTAGCCCTTCTGAAAACATTGTTTATGCGATGAATGATGGGATACTCAATTTCTTCGCGTTTAAAATGGTAACCAATTCTCTGTAATCACAATGGTACAGTTCAGTTAAAGTACAGTGTAACGCAGGGGTTATGAACTCTGGCCCTAGAGGACCACTTTCCTGCAGAGTTTAGCTCCAACCTTGATCAAACTCATCTTCCTGTAACGTTATACTAATCCTGAAGAATATCTTGATAAGCTTGATTAGGTGTGTTTTAGGGATGTCAACGATTAATCGACGATCGATTAATTGTCGATAATACATTTAATCGATAAAACTTATCGATCATCGATTAAGCAGGATCATGCGCGTGCGTGCTGCTCAATCGCGAAACATGTAAGCGAGCGCGCCGGTGTGGTGAAGTGTTGAGTCCCACTGAATGACACACCGGAATGACACACACACACCGGAGTTGTTTGGGACTATTTTACAACTTCATCATGACTATAAGTTTGCGTGTGCATTCGCAGCCTTTTGTTTTGTACAAATGTAAGTTGTAATAGTTTATTTTGTGTATGCCTATCTATATCTGATTTATCTCATATTGGATGCATTTGGTTAAGAATTGACGTCATCTTTAGCGCGCTCAGCTCAAATGTCAATGCACGACTAATAATGATTATTGTGACTGTCATATTACACAAGATTATAAAGAGAACAATATTGTAATAAAACATTGTGAATTATTTGGGTTTAGATGCCATGTCGCGTTGTTCCAGGAGAGTGCGTCCACCACAACATGAGTCATTCTGAATGGCACGTAACTTAGTTTAAGTTCACTTGTGCATTCACGTCATTTTGTGCAGATATAATTTTGTAAGATTATGTTTATTTAGTATATATCTGATTAATATCAAATAGGATGCGTTTCTTTGAGTTAAATAAACGCTAACAAAGTGCTCAACGGTTATTCATTCAGCGCGCACCGCTCAAGCAGAATGCACAACTAATAATAACGATGGTTAATTTGGGACTGTCATATTACATAACATGAGAACACTATTTTATTAAATGGTTGTGAATTCATTGGGTTTAGTTGCCGTTTTCAGTGCGTTGTTCCAGCACGTAAACAGTCACACATTCTGACAAGCACACATCTGAGGCGGCGTTGGTGACACATTGTATTTGTCGTTATAAATGTATTAATTTAATTTATCAATCACATCAAAACATTTTACAATCCTACTAACCCTTTATTTAGATTAAAAACCATTATTATTAATTTGGTGAGGAACATAGCTTTTTGAGCATCATTTGCAGACCCTGTAATGCTGTTTGCCATTAATGCTAACGATTAATCGATTAATTGATCGTCAATTTAAACGACGATCGATCATGGGAATTTGTGAAAATTGACATCCCTAGTGTGTTTGATTAGGGTTAGAGCTAAAATCTACAGGAAAGTGGACCACGAGGGCCAGAGTTGAGAACCCCTGGTTTAGGGTAACATAGGTCTTTAATACTAAAAAAAATAATTTTACAATTTGTCCATTAATTGTAAAATTATTTTTTTCAGTAATAAAGAAGTTTCCAAAGCTCTACTCACCGCCCGCCTCTTCTTGATGAGCTCTAGGACGTTTATGTCATACTGATGAAGAACAAAAATCAAACCAGCTTATTATAAATCATATATCAAGTTATTTGGACCCTGCTGCTGCTGTTTAGAATTGTTATTTGCAAAGTCCAACCCATCCTGATGTAGATAACTAATATGTATACTGATTATTTGTGTGATTCACAAAATAAATCAATCAGCTTTTTAATAATACAGACCTGTATGTATGTAATAAAGTCATCTTTACTCTGAACTGCCCGGTGCAGCTTGTATTCAAGAGCAGTAGATCTTTTCAACATGGACCTAAAACAAAAGTCATGTTTGAGGAAACTGTTTGTTTCAGAGAAGAACCACTTTTTTTTCTTTTAGTGTGTTTACTGTGATACTCACTTGACTTCTTTATTCGTGAACAAACCGACTCTCTCCAGCTGTTCAAGCGCTGGTATTTTGTCCTCTAATCGTTGTTGTACAATGTCAGCCATTTCTAAAGGTTCTGAAGGAAATCTACACAAAATGTGTAAGATATTAAGAGTTTTAGTAGAATAACGAAACCTGACCAACTTCACATCACATCACGACACGACACACGTGTGGACGGGAAGTTGTATGCGCTACATCCGGTTGCTCATCAGAAAAAAACTCCGACGAGAATTCTGCACACGAATGATGGATCCTCGGTTTTATTTTTAAAAGCTCCGTGTTTTAGGGAAAAATTATAATTTAGAGCGTTAATAATTACATATATTTTCCGTTTTTGTGCACGGTCGCGGACTGACGAGGGACAAAAGCTGTCTATAGTTTTTCACTCTATCATTTGATTCAAATGTTGCACACAATCATTATGTTGGTACATATTTTTGTTCTTTTTATTTGAAATGATAATGTACAATACATGATTTACTAAAGCTCTCGATATATTTGATTCTGCCCCGAGTCGTGTCTCTTCGCAAACCAAAACATTCTTGGCGGCAAAAAAAGATTGTCTTCTCTACCAATCTTAATCCCGCGTCTATCAAGATCAGTCAGCCCAATAGAAAACCTCGAATTCACCAGCCGACGTCTCTGATTGGCTGCCCGATGCAGTAGGCCGGTTCTCGCGGCTCTTTTCCTCAAGGGCTCGGGCGATACAGTAGTACCGATGTCCATCAGTTGGTAGGATTTTCACATCCAATATAAATGCAATTTCGGTCGTAAATAACAAATATTTATTAAAACTTAACGTTTATCTAAAACGGAAAGTGAACGGCTGTCTATATGGCTGGATAACCTGGTGTTATTTAACTGTGTTTTTGTCGCCGTGAAGACCCGCAAGCTAACGTGCTAATTTTCATCTGTTGAGGATCAGTGACCAAACTGAGGACGCACATCAATAACATATTTACAAGTCATATGTTGTACTCATATGAGTCATATTAAAACACGTACTAGTCAGAGAGACTAGTAACCACCGGTATCTGATGTTTAGGTGATGGTAGAGAGCTGGTTAAAGGAGCTAGGGCGGCTGTCTGTCATTAATGTGCAGATATTCATTTCGCCTGGTGTTGTTTTTGTGTAAACTTCCGGTTAGTTGTTAGTTTATGATGGCTCCTCAGAAATACTCGGCTCAGGTGATGAACTGTAAAGCCAATGGTGCTGTATACCCGTCCTCTGGCGTGAGCTCACTCAAGAAACCCAAGATGGAGCAACTGCAGGCCGACCATGAGCTCTTCCTGCAGGCCTTTGAGAGTGAGTCCACGTCCGTCTCATTTAGCACACAAAGTTAAACCATTAGCTCTTCCTGAAGACCTCTGAGAAAATACATCAACAGACTCGCATCTGTCAAAACACTTGATCATGAGAAATTGCTCTGTTATTAGATACGTGGATGAGCCCTTAGGCTTATCTTTGAGATGTCTTAAGGGTTTGTACACGAGGCAACATTTTATTACTATCTCTAATAGCAAGTAATAACTGATTTTGATAGCAGCTACCTAAATCCCTCCATTTTATTGTAGATGAAGGCTGTAAAAACGAGAGACACAAGATGTCACTTTACAGAATTAACTTTAAAATCAAATAATTAAAATAATTGTTAATATTTTTGCATTTTCCCTTCAGAGCCTACTCAAATTTACAGATTCCTTCGAACAAGGAACTTAATAGCTGTAAGTATACCTTTATAAGTTAATCAAAAGCCTTAACACTGAATTTACATTAACAGTAAAGTTGATTCTGGTTGTACTTGATTTTATTTTATTTTTTTTCACAGCCAATATTACTTCACAGGACCCTTACCTTTATGACTCATAGAAACTCTCGAACAAATGCCAAAAGGTGGGTCCTCTCAATGTTTTATTAATGGTTACCCAAATATCTGCTTTGCTTAGCTCTCTTAAAGTGTGTTTATTGAATAAACTGGTCTTTTTTTTCTTCAGGAAAGCATTTAAAGTGGATGACTTGCTGTCCAGTGTGGAGAGAATGAAAGGGGAGCCAGAGTCTCAGAGGTATTGGTTTTCTACTGATGTTTTGCAAGCTGTGTTCTTACAAAGGTGTAAGAAATCCTAAAGGCTTGAATACACTACACAACTTTTAAAACTTTTTGTAAATGGTTACAGAGAAAAACTGGAGATAATTTTTTTTCACTAAACAACTGAGGATCACAACTAAGTAATACAGAAACGTGTGCCTCATTGCTACGAGACACATAACAAATGTAAACAATGTTTTCCAAAACTGGCGCAAAATATCAAACATGTTTGATTTCCTATGACTGGATGGAATCATAAGCTGCTTTTCCACCATCGGGCAGAACGGTTCTCATTGCGTAACTGTTCCATTCCGTGCCGATCCGGACCAGCCGGTATGGTTACGGTATCATTTTCCACTGTGGGGCTGATAACGGCCGTTCTTTGGAATGTAATACAAAAGCGTAAGTTGTTACCTTGGTAACTGAAGAGTTTACGATATGACATGTAAATAGCAACCGTGTTATAGAGGATGATTAGATATTTTTTTTAATTTTATTATTAATTTGTGTTTACGTCGCTCAAATAGAGCACTTAGCCAGCTACAGAGAAACTGGTAGCCAGGCAACAGACAAGTGACCAATTCTGAGTTGCGACGTTACTTCACAGATTCTACCAGCACGGTTAGCCAAACCTGCCGAGAATGATTTGTAATCGTGCCGTACTAGGCTCAAGTGGAAACACAACTGGAACCGTTCCTTACCGTTCTTGGAACCTTTCGGCCCGGCAGCTGTAAAAGCTGCTATAGTCTGAATATTAAAAAAAAATGCCCATAATACATGTAGCAATTTTCTGCTAAATCTGTCAACACCAACTGCCCAAATTTGCCGATGGTTCTGACTTTAAAGGGATAGTTCACCCAAAAATGAAAATTCTGTCATTAATTACTCACCCTCATGTCGTTCCATCCAAACCCTTAACGACCTTCGTTCATCTTCGGAACACAAATTAAGATATTTTTGATTAAATCTGATGACTCCATTGACAGTTATTTAATTGACACTTTGAAGGCTCAGAAAGGTAGGAAAGACATTGTTAAAATTTTCCATGTGACTACAGTGGTTCAACCTTAATTTTATAACGCGACGAGAATACTGACGAGCATGCCTACAGGTAGGGATGGGGCCGATCCGATCCAGTACCGGGACCGATACCAGCGTAATTCATGTATCGGATTTTCCCGATCCAACCTGCGGAGATATCCGATATCCTGCTGAAATTACTCCAAAAGTGATTCCCGCCGGCTAGTCTGCTAGCTGGCTGCAAACTGTGGAATGGTTCCTGAACGGAGGCGCGGCTCAATGAGACACAGAGACCCCCCCTCAGGAAATCCATTCCGCAGTTTGCAGCCAGCAAGCAGGATAGCATTGAGCTGCCAACATGTTCGCTGTGTGTAAATACTTCACACTGGAAACACCGCAGAGCAAGACAGCAAAATGCAATGTTTGCAAAGCCGTATTAATTAAACCACCTGTCTGTGATGCAAAAAATCTCCAGGTCTATAATTCTCCGGAGTGAAATGTGCGCTACAAACGACCGAGTGTGTGGTGACAGACGCGGCAGTGAAGTCTGCTCTCTTCACCTGCATAAAACGCACCCAAGAACGAAAAGCCTTGGTTTTCCTAGAAGGAAAATGATGGACACGATGTCCAGACTGGAATTCGTGAAACCAGCACAAACACAATAATTTACCATTATGGCATCTCTAAAACTCGATCTAAAACTTTCTCTGTCTCTCACTACTGCTCTAATTACAGCTGAACGCGAGCTCTTATTTGCCTCGACCTACGTCATATGATGCGTTGCTAGCGGGAAAGGCGTATTCCAGAGCCTAGCACATTTTCATCAAATGAGATTTCATTAGTAATTTCTACATATGTGTTTTTAAAAGACCTCTTCAGACAATATCAAGTATTAATTCAGTTATAAATTCAACCTGCACGTTGCTCTTTAAAGCTGCAGTCCGTAGTTTTTCCCTCTTTGTCGCCATCTCTGTTCGAAATCTGCAATTGCAGTTATTCGCGTAATTAGCAACTTTATGTGGGCTGTGCCTTGGCACGGCCCAGCACGGATGAATCCAATGTTTTGAAGAGAATGTGCGGCTGTCAGTCACCGCGCCAGTGTGGATACTGTCATTCGGAATCACAGATTCTACTTTTTGGAATTATAACCAACATAAGAATTTTCACCGGAAAATGTCATCTGAACAATTAACATCCACTTTTGTTCTGACCAGCTAAAGGGAAAAAAGCGTTGCAGTAAATCACGCTGATTAAATCTAACGATCACTTATCATATCACGTCAAACCGTGCAAATTATATGTTCTCAAATTGTTAATGTTAACAACATCAGCATTGCGTGACTAACATTTAAAGGGTTAGTTCACCCAAAAATGAAAATTAAGTCATTAATTACTCACCCCCATGCTGTACCAACCCCGTAAGACCTTCGTTCGTCTTCGGAACACAAATGAAGATATTTTTGATTAAATCTGAGAGGTGTATCACTGCTACATAGGCTGCCTAAGGGATTGAAACCTGACGGCCCAGAAAGTCAATGAAGAAAATGTTTAAATATTCCATGTCACAGTGGCTCAACTATAAGTTTATCAAGCGACGAGAATACTTTTTGTGCGAAAAAACAAACAAAAATAACGACTTTATTCGACTATTCCTTTTCTTCCTTGTAGGCCTGAAACGAGACTTCAAGAGATTTCCACGACGCATGCGCGAGAATTGCGATCTCCTTCAACTACTTCAGTTAAGTTCTCGCGCGTCGTGGAAATCTCTTGAAGTCTCGTTTCAGGCCTACAAGGAAGAAAAGGAGTAGTGGAATAAAGTTGTTATTTTTGTTTGTTTTTTCGCACAAAAAGTATTCTCGTCGCTTGATAAACTTATAGTTGAGCCACTGTTGTGACATGGAATATTTAAACATTTTCTTCATTGACTTTCTGGGCCGTCAGGTTTCAATCCCTTAGGCAGCCTATGGAGGAGTGATCCAGCTGTCACATTTAATCAAAAATATCTTCATTTGTGTTCCGACGACGAACGAAGGTCTTACGGGGTTGGTACAGCATGGGGGTGAGTAATTAATGGTTTAATTAAAATTTTTGGGTGAACTAACCCTTTAATGTGTTTTAGTGCTACCTGTAGTTCTGTACTCCGCAACTGTATGAATTAAGCGAACAAGTGCGCTATTGTTACATAATTGAACCATTGAAATGTCTTGCCTCTCCAGCAGAAAAAAAGCCGTCTCTGTGTTCGTTTTGAACCCCTTCAAAACATGTAGTTCACGCCACCTTTCAAAAGCCCTTCCGATATGTATATATGGTAAATGGTAAATGGACTGCATTTATATAGCGCTTTCACAGACCCAATGGCCACCAAAGCGCTTTACAATTTGCCTCACATTCACCCATTCACTCACTCATTCATACACCGACGTCGGTGTCTGCCATGCAAGGCACCATCCAGCTCGTCGGGAGCAGCTGGGGTTAGGTGTCTTGCTCATGGACACCTCGACACTTGGTCAGGTGGAACCGGGTATATATGTATATATATATGTGTGTATGATTTTGAAATTTATACCAGGAAAACGGTGCACAAACTTTAAAGGCACTTTCACCGAAGACAGTTCGCGTTCGTGGGATTTCATACATGGTTTGCCCATATGATCTAAGATTAAATTTCCTGGTAGTCACTTAATAGTCAAAAGAGAGCATAAGTAAGAAGGTAATTTACCAAGTATGGCCTTAAAAAGAAAAATATACCAGTGCTCCAGCCTGCGATTGTGCAGAGATGGCCAACCAACACTCTCATTCAAGCAACAATGATGAGTACGGAAACTGGAATTAGTTACAAATCTTAGTGCTGCGTGATATACTGAATCCAGCATTTTCAAAGAAGATTTATTTGCATGCATGTATAAAATATAACCATAGTCCAGCATTGACATAAATGTTGTTTGTATAAGTGTTTTTCTCGTACTAAAAGAGAAACAGACTTTGTTTCTATAATAGAAACCCAACTTTACTCGAAGTTTTTTTTGTTAGACCCTCTATATGCTGTTTGAAGGACAAATTTTCTTCTAAAAGAAAACCAAGATATTTATAGACTGATACTCGTTCAATTACTTTCTCATCTAGTGTAGCTATTGGACAAGCATCCTCTGTTTTCCTTGATTTAGAAAAGCACATCATTTTAGTTTTATCTGAGTTTAGTACAAGTCTCAATTTCTGCAGATTCTTCTGAATAATACAAAACAGTATCGTCCGCATAAAAATGACACTTTGCATTTGTTACATTTTGACAAGTCATTTATATAAATAGTAAATAAAATGGGACCCAAAATGGACCCCTGGGGGACACCATTATGTATAAGTAATGAGTTTGAAGACACACCATCAACATGAACACTTTGTGGTCTGCCACTCAAATAATTATCAAACTATTTGACTGCTTTTGGAGACATTCCAATATCCACCAATCTCTGAGACAGGACATAGTAGTCAACTGTGTCAAACGCCTTTGAAAGATCTAAAAACAGTGCAGCACAATATTATTTAGAATCAATAGCACTTATAAAATCATTTAACACTTTCATAGTGGCAGTGACAGTGCTATGTTTTTTACGAAAACCCGACTGAATCATTTAAAATATTTTTGTTAGTAAATAGTCTTTTAACTGGTCATTTATAAGCTCTTCTAAAACCTTGGCTAAAGCAGATAGCTTAGATATTGGCCTATAATTATTTGGGTTTGATCGGTCACCACCCTTAATAGGGATGTCACGGTACCAAAATTCCAGTAGTCGGTACCGATACCATTAAAATGTTACGGTTCTCGGTACCAATTTCGGTACCACAGCAAAATAAATTTGAACTATTTTTTTTTATAATTATTTAACTATTTAAAAAAAAAAAAATATTATATTCAATTCAATTCAATGACTTTATTATTTATGATGGTAAATTTATGAAAGGATTGAAGGCTACATGCTGTTTAAACGAAAATTTTGATGATATTGAGAAATATTGCTTATAAAAAAAGTCAAGTGAAAAATAAGCAACCTTCTATGCACACATTATTATTGTTAGTAGTAGTATCTTTAATTAATGGAGACGTAACTAAATCTATTGTACAGTAGCCTAATATAATTATTTCTGTCAATTTCTTTAAGTTAAACCAAACTTTTATTTTGACGGGTTGCCGTGAAGACCTTTGAGTTTCTGTGCGTGTATATAACGATAGTTTTTCTCAAATGAAACGGTAATATGCTAATGAAGTGACTCTCGGAGATGAATGGAATCATGAATCATGTCATCATATCGTGAGGCAGCAGAGACTGAAAACAGCACGAGAGTCACGTCGTGCTTCAGTGTGTGTGTGTGTGTGTGAGGTAACGACCGCGCGTCTGCGCCGTTCATTCACACAGAGACAAGCAGAACGTGAAGGGTTCATATTTAAATAGTCGTTTTGCAGTTTAATATACACAGACACCACATCAGCAGCGCCGCCGGTCGCCATGTCTCAGCGCTTTCATGAAGCGGACGCAACTTCACGCCCTTCGTGCATACATGGGCATCCAGAACCGGGTTTGACTGGGTACTCGGTACCACCGGGACTTGGTACCGTGACATTTAATTTTTTTTAGTACCGACTTGGTACCGAAGTACCGAATATTTTGACAACACTAACCCTTAAATAAAGGAGTGACATATGCTGACTTCAAAACACTTGGTATTAATCCAGTTTCAATAGTCAGGTTGAAAATGTGTGTTAAAGGTTCTGTTCTGCAATATGTTCAGCAGCAATATTTATAAAGTATGGATCCAACCCATCAGGACCAGCGGATTTCTTAGTATTTAACCCTATAAGAGCATCATACACCTCCTTCGTTTCAATAGGAACAAGATAAAATCGATTGGTACATTTTCCCTAGACAAAGAGTAATCCTCTTGTCTCCTCTGTTTTGTTGCATGCTCAAACAACAACCCAGAAGATATAAAGTGCTGATTCAGGGAATCTAGCATGCTTTTCCTGTCTGTAATAATTTCATCGTGTAACTTCAAAAAAAGGCTTGTTTACAGAACAATTTCAGATTTCTCTTAATTATTATACGCGGTTTACATTTAGATATCCTGGCATCTCTCACACCAGTAATAACGCAGTGATCACTCATATCATTTGCAAAAACAGCAGTAGCTTTGTATTTCTGCGGCATATTTGTTAAAAACAAATCAAGAAGCGTAGACTTGTCCGGCTGTTTAGAATTTGACCTAGTAGGTGAGTCTATAATTTGGGTCAAATTCGCTGAGTCACAAAAACTTTTAATTTGATCAGATGCAGATGTTGGCCAATCCCAATTTAAGTCACCCATTAAAGCCAACTCAGTATATTTTATAGAAGTCAAACAATCAGACAATGAGGACAATGTGTCCTTTGGCGCAGAAGGAGGTCTATAGCATCCCGCAACTGTCATAACATAATTTTGCGATAATTCAATTTTTAACACTAGCAATTCAAATTGTCTAGGCACAGACTTGGATAATTGTACTGATGCCTGCAAACTATTTTTTACATAGATTGTCACTCCTCCACCTTTAGCACGACGATTAGTACGAAATAAATTATACCCCTCCATATAAATATAACTATCAGGAGTAGATCTACCCAGCCAAGTCTCAGATAACACCATAATATCAACATTTGTTGATTTGGCCCAAATTCTAACCATATCAATTTTTGGTAATAGACTTCTCACATTTATGTGCACAAAACCAATACCTGACCTCTTTAAAAAATCGGCAGGAGTTTGCAGTGATATCATATCTGTCACAGGACCTGGGTTAGGTTGCACATTTCCTGACATCAGCAACATAAGTGTAATGATACATTTCAACACACAATGCTTTCTGCAGCTTTAATATACAAACAGTGCTTTATTTTTTCAGATACATTAAGTGTATTTAGCAGTAGCATTGAAAAAAGAAATTAAATGAACAAATATGAAGTTAAAACACTACATAGTTCACAGTATAAATTATACAATGATTCTTATTAAAGCTACTATTAAAGTTCTCAGTCAGTGAGTGATTTTCTCTGTTTTGTTGTTTTATTAACATTAAAGGGATAGTTCCCCCCAAAATTAAAATTGTCATAATTTACTCTCTCAAGTTGTTTTAAATCCGAATAAGTTTCTTTCTTCTGTTGAAAATATTTATTGAAGAGTTATTTTGAAGAATGTGGGTAACTGAACAGTTGCTGGTCCCAAGTGTATAGTTTTTTTCTTCTATGGAAGTCAATGGGGACCAGCAACTGTTTGGTAACCCACATTCTTCAAAATATCTTCTTTTGTGTTCAGCACAAGTAATTAATACAGGTTTGGAACAACATTAGAGTGAGTTAATAATGACAGAATTTAAATTTTGGTGAACTATCCCTTTAAGGACAAGCGGCAGCATGCTTACTATTAGGCTACTGTCGCTTTAAGACCGGCACGCGACACATTTAATATACATGCATATAACACGCACACCAGATTTTCTCTCAAATGTTTGTCACTTTGTACATAACCAACTCTGTTTATGTAAACCTTGTGTGTATTTGACAGTATTAGTGCAATGAGACTAAAGATAACTTAGTCTGGTAATCAGGCGCTGTTTGAGAGGCTGTTAGCTCCTGCGCTTCAGGTGTACACGCTCAGAAAAGCGCACGTTAGAACAGCGCATCAGCACGCTAATTACAGTTTTTCTCAATTGCTAAAACACTAAACCCTATTGTCTGAACCAAATGCTCAGTTGCCTGAACCCACTGATTGAATCAATCACTCTTTTGGCAAAACCATAAGCACTTTTTACCTGTTTAGACACAACTTGCCAACACATTTTCATTGTGATGCACCCGTGCTGCATAATGGTGAGCACATGTGACAAAAGTCAAACACAGTTAAAGCACAGGTGTCACCACTTGAACACAACAACTCAAAATTGATCACACTTGTGGCTAATGCGAGATGCTCTGTTAGGGCAGCAGGATAAGCATCCCATCTATGTTGTTGTTTGGGACAATGTGAGTTTTCACAGAGCCTCCAGGTTAGAGAGTGGTTCAATATGAACCAAGGTTTTATCAATCTTTGCCTTCCACCGTACTCCCCTTTCCTAAACCCCATTGAGGAATTCTTCTCCTCATGGCGGTGGAAGGTATATGAACGCCAACCTTACACCAGGGTAAATCTCCTGCAAGCCATGGGACTTGCCTGTGGTGGCATAGGTGTGGAGGCATGCCAAGCCTGGATACGGCATGCCAGGGCTTTTTTCCCCCGTTGCCTGGCCAGACAAAATGTGGCCTGTGATGTGGATGAAGTCCTTTGGCCTGACCCAGTACAGAGACATGATGCTGTGGCTTAGTAATGCACTTATTTGTATATTTTTGTACTTTATTTTTACATGGGCTTACTGTACACAAGTGGCAAACGCATACGATTTTTGTTTGTTTTTACAAGTGCTACTTGTAAATGCACAAGATTTCTGTTTTGTCTTTTTGTACAAGTACTAAATGCACAGGTTTTTTTTTGTTTTGCAACATGCATTTAGCCTACAGTGAACAATAAACATTTATTTCTCCAGCTTCATGTCCTGAGCATTGTGTTTTCTATTTTTCTACGTAGTGTTTAGTATCTGAGATATCATGTATCTAAAACAGAGGATCCCGGCTTTCCACACGCATGCGTCGTGCTCTTGTGAACGAGCGTCGAAGACTGATGCGGAAGAGAAGAAATTGTTGAATGAAGTCGTTATTTTGTTTTTTGGCGCAAAAAAGGTATTCTCGTCGCTTCACAATATTAAGGTTGAACCACTGTAGTCACATGGACTATTTTAACGATGTCTTTCCTACAAGGGCGTAGGTTTAGGGGGGGACGCTAGATACTAGTCCCAATCAATATTTTGAGATGATTGGGACTAGTATCTAGCGTCCCCCCCTAAACCTACGCCCTTGCCACCAATATTTAGCAAGCTATATATTGCTATTTTGATATTTGCGCTGCATTTGGATCTTTGCGCTGCTATTTGGATCGATTCCAACGGCCAGGACGACGGCAGTACAAGATACGCCGTAATTTGATTGGCGGCGGGGTATCTGACAGGCAGGCTACACGCGCGGGCCGGGACTACTTTTTGTGCTTGCACTCACTGGCAGCGAGCGGGTGGTGTGTGCATAGATTATGGATATCTATGGGCGTGTGTGTGTGTGTGTGTGTGTGTGCGCGTGACGACGCCGACGGTAAGTTACCAGGGCTGTCTCTCTGCCTGCCATATACAAAGGCCAGAGTAAAACATTTTAATATTCCGTTTTTTTTTTGCCCCTTTTTGTACTTTGTAGATCAGCTATGTCTCCCAAGAAGAAGAAAGGGGACATAAAAAGCTTTTTCATAAAGCAGAGTGTAAGTAGGCAAAAATAACTAGCCACACAAATAACTAGCAGTAGTAGTGACTGACCAGGCTTTCAAATGCAGATTCTACTGTGGAAAACATTATTAACTGGTGATCCTGGTTACTAGGGCTGGGCGATATGGCCTAAAAAAAAATATCGCGATAATTTTTTTTATATCAGTCGATATCGATAATTATCACGATAAATGTCAAATCTTTATTTCTTTCAAGTTTAAAGGCAGATTTTTGCTCCTAAGTAAAAATTGTAGAAACCAGAGCGTTAATTGTGGTTTTAAACTACTCTTTATTGTCAGAACATATCATGACAAACACTTGCCAAACATATATTTCTTAGTTTCTGCATGTGCTAATGGGGGATGTTGTTTCAAGTCTTGAAACAGGTTTCTGTTGCCTGACTTTGGCACGTATCTTTAGCAGTTTACAGTGCAGGCTGCAATATTAATATTACATGTTTTATCTCGAAATGCATATTTGACAGTAAGTTGACAGTAAATCTGCATCCTAACTCAAGCTAATACTACTATGTTAAATTTATGTTAATTCTATTCTATCATTACGTTCATCTATTTAAAAAAAAATTAACAACCACATTTTTATTTGGTAAATGTAACATTCTGACTGTTTGAGTTTTATTCAAATTAACCATTGGTTATCCAGTATCATGCATTTAGATCATGATAACCACAGATAAAACAAAGCATAGCCTATAGCACCTCACTATCATGGCAATATGTAACTTTATGGTTTCTAGGCCTGCACGATTAATTGAATTTTAATCACGATCACGATTTTGGCTTCCCACGATCAAATTCGCGTGATCGAGCGATATTTAAAATGCGTCATTCCGTTCACAGAAGGCTCCGTTTCAAAGGTTGTTTTTTTTGCAAAGCCAATAGCGCTCCGTAAACCACTGTATGATCACGTGCCTCCATGAGCCCCAGACCAGTGCGCGCAAGCGACAGTGCACGAAAGAGACGAAGAGAGCGCTCGAAAGTGCGCGAGAGATACCGAGTGTGTCTGCGCGCGAGAGAGAACGAGTGACAGTGTGCGTGAGAGACCGAGTGTGAGCATTAGTAAATTGCATTAGTGAATATGTACAGTAATATATAATTACTATATAAGAGGCATGAAAGTTCGATTAATGGACTCCAATAATCAGTACTACAAACGTCTTGTTTTGAACTATTTTAATAAATAGAAATAATTCAAGCACATAAACTTTCATATAGAGGATTAAATGGATTAAATTTATGCAGTAAGATTTCACAACTACTCACTGACACTGTACCACAACATTTTACATTTCTTAAGCATCAAATAACAATGACTCTGAATTTCATCCATTAATCGAACTTCCATAGTGCAGTTCTGCCTTGACATGTTCTCATTTGGTTGCATTCTGTTATGGAATATTTATTTTTTATTGATTGTATATTTTGCGCGTTTTATTCACATCCATTATGCAGGTACAATGCAAGTTTATGTTTTGCTTCCTAAAATATATTTACACAATGTAAATGTAAAATAGTGCCCTGTTGAAGTTTTGCTACATTTTATTTATTGTTTTCTTTATTTTTCTTTATTCTTTAAGGAGATGCACTGAATTTTGGTGAATAAGAGGACCTATTTTATTTTGATGCACATAGTTGTACATTAGTAGGAATGTAGCACAATATGGATGTGAAAGCAGTTATAATTAGCCTATGTGACAATAAAATTTGTTTTGGTTAAAATCAACAAATTATCGTGATCTCATGATTGTTAAAAATAATCGTGATTATCATTTTGGCCCAAATCGTGCAGCCCTAATGGTTTCTCTGGTATTTGTATGAAAAACTGTCGCCTAAATACATTATTAAATACTGTAATTATATTCCATTAGTTCTTTAATACATTGTCTACATTAATAATATAATACAATTCAATAGCCTACTATATCCCACATTTCATGGTGCAGTTAATATTACTAGGCTAACGTTACAGTAAATCCATGGTAAATGGATTCAGTATCAATTCAGATTCTGACTGTATCGTTGCGTACAGTGTTTCTCCTGTTTGTCAGCGCTGTTCCATCTGCCTTTAAACTGGTTTAAATCACCGAGTCATTAGTGTTCTTCGCTGAATTCAAGCGCTTCTCACTGGATGTTCAAATGAGTTTCGTTCCGCTTTTGGCGCATAAACATTATCGAACATTTATCGAACTCTTGATATCGTTTTATCGAGAAAAATGATATCGCGATAATTATCGTTATCGTTTTATCGCCCAGCCCTACTGGTTACCCAGGATATTGTTACAGTTAAACCTAGCTTCTGCAATCTTTCAAGGTTAGGAGCATTAATTAGGGGTGTGCAGCACTGATAGACTCATAGAAGTCGCGTAGAATGCTACGTTAGCAAGTCACTGAATGTTAATTAGCCTACCTTAACTTAGAATCTTGCTCCCACCAAAGCTGAGACCAAACCTACGCCCATGCTTTCCTACCTTCTGGGCCTTCAAAGTGTTAATTAAATAACTGTCAATGGAGCCCCTGAGCCATCGGATTTCATCAGAAATATCTTATATCTGAAATATCTGTTCCGAAGATGAACGAAGGTCGTTAAGGGTTTGGAACGACATGAGGGTGAGTAATTAATGACAGAATTTTCATTTTTGGGTGAACTATCCCTTTAAGCTAATAGCGTTGACTTGGGACAAAAATCTGTGCAAAAGTTATGATAAAAGATAGAGACAGCAGTTGAGCTTTGGAAAGGTGCTTTATAAATACAACTACTTGTTGTTTTCAGAATGACTGTGCTTTAGAGCGGCTAAATAGTTTCAACGGAAAACTGTTTTAGGAAAATGTTATATGATCATTTGGTTCAAATGGTGATTTTTAGTTGTTTTATTTGTGATTTCAGTGTGACTTCACATCTGCAACTGACATTCACCGGATTTTTTCACAAGAATGGTTAGTCTAAATCTGCCAAAAGTGTACCAATGTGTCTGAATTATCTTAATGTAAAATTACCATTTTAGAGTTCTATTATAATTTTTTTTTTTTTTTTTAACCAGATAAGCCATGTCAAAACTCAGAAAATGATCAAAACTCAGTCTCACTTGAGGTGCTACTTGTCAAAGTCTGTCATAAAAAGCGCAAGGTGAGCTTCTCTTTACTTAAATGTGTTATTACATTAAAATATACAGGAGATGAAAACAGTAGTTACAAAAAGTATGCCAATTTTAAGATCATAACCTTTTTTTGTTATGATGGTCTTTTTCTCCCTCAGGATGTCAGCTGCCCTATAAAGCAAGTGCCTACCGGGAAAAAGCAGGTGCTTTTGAACCCGGATCTCAGTCAAACCAAGCCTGGTGCCTTCCCTTCCCTGCTGGTGTCCAGCAATGAGTTTGAGCCCAGTAACAGTCACATGGTCAAATCATATTCTCTTCTCTTCAGGGTGTCTCGCACAGGCAAAAGAGACCCCAATGGTTTCATCAACTGTGATGTGGATGAGTATATCGGTGAGTGGCAGTGTAGGGAAAATAAGTGAAGAATGCTGTGGAAAAGCTCTGCGACCATCCTAATCTGTTTCATGGCTTGAGTGTAAGTTAAAGGGATAGTTCATCCAAAAAATGGAAATGCTGTCGTTTACTCGCATGTTCCAAACCTATACGACTTTCTTCTGTGGAATGCAAAAGAAGTTATTTAGAAAAATATCTCCTTTCTTGTCCATAAGTCAGTCACTGGACCCCATTGACTCTCATTATATGCAAAAAACAGTTTTTCAAAACATTGTGTTCCACAGAATTAAGAAAGTCTTTTGGACAGGTTTGGAATGACATAAGGGTGAGGAAAAGATTTAGTTTTTGGGTGAACCTTCGCTTTACTGTCCATGAATCAAGGAGAGGGATGACAATTTAAGTAGTATCATTTTTTGCAGAAAATCTGATGGTGAGTGACTGACTGAAATCGAACCTTTTCTGTCATCTGTCCATGATGATGCATGAATTGGTGCGAAGAGCAATTAAAGTTAGCACCCTACATTTTCAAACATAGTCAATACACTTAACTGCGCACTGCCCACTGCAGTTTTTGTAGCCTCACAAATGCAAGGCCGGTACAAAACAGTCTTAATGCTTTTATCTGTAGATGTAAAAGAGGAACTCCCATCCAGAAAGAAGAGATCCTTATCCCACAGGGGTGACGGAGAGACCACAGAAACCTTTGTTGCTCAGATGACTGTTTTCGATAAAAACCGGTTAGTAATTTCAGTGCTTTTGAAAGCTTCATATCACTTAGAAATGCCAGAAAAATATAGGTGCTGTACTGTTCACTATGTGACATGCATGATAACACAATTGCCCGTCAGACGGTTGCAGCTGCTGGATGGAGAGTATGAGGTTTCCATGCAACAGATTGAAGACTGTCCAGTCAGCAAGAAGCGGGCCACATGGGAGACCATCCTGGATGGAAAGGTTGGTTATATCTGCTAAAAATAAGCTGTTAACTTTCCTGTCAAGCATTTAAACTTCTGACCAAAACAATTGTAGAGTTATTTGGCAGTCAAACATAAATGCGTTATAGAGCATTAATAAATATGCGTAGATTTTTTATTTATTTTTATTTATTTTATTTAAATGTATTTCCTGCTTTAAATCCCATATTTTAACTGCTGTATAGATTTCATTCAGTGGCGATGTAGATTGCAATTGTTGATTCTTCTATTTTGAAGAGGTTGCCACCATTTGAGACCTTCTCTCAGGGACCCACTTTGCAGTTCACCCTTCGTTGGACAGGTGACCCCAGTGACCCTTCAACGGCCCCTGTAGCCAAACCTCTCTCCACCCGCAATTCTGACACCAGCACCACAGAGAGCAGACCCAGCACTCTCCGACCTGCACCTGTTGGTAAGGAAGCAAAGATCTGCCTGATCTTGCAAGGCTCGGCTGCCTGATGGCCCTGGGCCAGTGTAAACGATGCTCAGGACAGTTGACGGAACTGTCTTGTTTCCCGATCTAGCCGATGCTGCATCGTGATGAAAGTTTATCATTTGCACTTGTTTTTAAGCCTTGCCAATTTAAACAATCAAGCTCAAGAAAAAGTCAGTACTCGCTGTGTTTCTAGTTTTATGTGTGCAACGCACATCCGAAGCGCTAATTTTACATTAGGTTATTCAATTTCTCTACCTGAAAACTAGTGTTGGACATTCCTGAAAAACCTGAAAAGCAAAGTTTATTTGTTCTATTGTAATTATTTGTGCTATTGCTCGTAATTTGATTATTTGTTCTAATTTAATGACTGACCGTTTACTTGTCTGTAACAATATTTAATATTTATATGAGTAAAGTCAGGTGCACACTACGATTTATAATGGTCATTTACGATTGTTGCTTGTCAGACTCAGGGCTCAACGCTAAGGATTTTTTCTACTGTGCGGTCAGTCCAGTGGTTAATTTTTACTTGCCCTGCCAAAATTTTCAGTGGCCCCACAACAAAAAATGAATGAAGTAAAAGAAAATGGGCCTTTAAAATAAGCCTAGTATTATTGTTATCGTTATATTTGATACATGTAACCATAATAAATAAGGTCATGACACCAAAAGCTACTAGATTAACTCATTTAAACAGTAAGTAATAAAATGGGAACAAATAATCAAATTAAGAGCAATAGCACAAATAAATACAACAGTAGAAACATATAAATGAAATAAACCGTGCTTTTTAGGTTTTTAATGTAGGTTTAAACAGGAGATTTTCAGGTAGAGAAATTGTAATGTATAACTATATAACTAGATCAACCTTTATTAAAGTTAATAGTAAAGAGCAGTTGAAGATGCATAAATAATGTTTGAATACTTTTATTTGAAATTAATTTAAAAATGAAAAGATACTTTAAATGTGAAATTGAACCCGCCAGGAGGTAGCAGCAAGTCACTGTTAATAAATGAGTCATAGAGATTCAACCGATTCATTCAAACGGCTGATTCATTCGGGAAGGAAGCATTTTACGGTCATTGATCATTGATTCAGCTGATTCGTTCAAAAAGCGGATTCATTCAGTGAAGATAAATCGTTGTGTGTTGCTCAGAGACGCAAAACACTGCTGTGGACTTTTTTTGGTACTGTTTTCGTTGGCGAAATAGAGCGAAACAAGCGTTTTGATGTCTAAAATGTTCATTTGTATAAAATCAATGTCACGTGTGTAATCATGCTGATATTTGAAGAAAAACGGCAAAAACGTGTAATATTGGTTAACTATATTAAATGATATTAATATATAATTATTGTCGAGCCCTGCAGACTGTACGATCATGATCCTCGCTGTAAGCCATGTCACACTGTAAGATCTCAGTTGTCATTAATGTCAGACTGTACGACAGTCAAGACGCGGTAAAAATGTTTTTTTTTTTTTTTTTTTTTACAGAGTTTTACGTCATCAATCAATGACACGTTCAGTGACAGTGAGCTGCATTACACCTGGGATTGGCTACAAAGAAATCTCTAACGTAAATTTTGGTCATGGCTTGTCTTGGAAAAAACGAAGACAATTTGACAGAAGTCACACTGTAGGACTGTAAAGCTTCTGACACTTTTAATCAGTGGTCACATTTGATAGCAACGGTCATTAATCAGCTATCGGTGAACATGTCAAACTAATGATCACAGACTTCAGATTTAGCCTAGGATCTGAGGAATCTTTTAGGATTTGCAAAATTTGGCTCAGACAGCCAAATTATGGCCAAAATCATACAGTGTGAACCCGGCTTTAGGCAAGTAGTGTTGGGTGTCATGATTGAGGTTATAGGTAAAAAAACAACAATAATAACTAGGTTTTTTTATTTTTATTATTACTTTCTGTGGTGGGGCAGATGAACATTTTGGCAGGTCAAGTAAAAATTTGAACCAAGAAAAAATCCTTAGCGTTGAGCCCTGTATTGTCAAGTCATCTTCATTTATATAGCGCTTTTAACAATGGATTGTTTCAAAGCAGCTTTACAGAGATAAACATATAATTTAAGGTAACAGATTGTTTTGGCATTATAGCGGTTCTTGAATAATGTTATTTCTAGCTAAAGTTAACTTTGATTGATTCACCTCCGTCGAAATGATCAGACTTTTAAACGCGAACCTCTGATTAACGCTGACGGCGTTCACATGCTCATTCAAAATTGATTCTATAGTTATGTGCTTTTTAAAATATGTGCGCAGGTTTATAATTCATACAACCCAGCCTAAACAAACTACTTTTCTTGCCTATAAATTTTGATACAGAATTTTGTTTTATTTTATCACTTCGGGGTACGCGAGCCAGAATTCACAATGCTTTATCTGTAGAGTGGGAAAGGGATCCTCCATAGGGAGAGGATAGTGGACACTTCAGCACTGCATTGTCATCGGGTCCAGGCGGATCTCCTTCGTCAGATCTGGACACGGCCTAGATCCGGCAGGCTGCGGGAAAACCTCGGGATAAACAAAGACACTAATATTAGCTTAGATGCCATTCTTCTTATGATGTAGCGAGTACATCAAGATTCAAGGGAAGTGTTCCCAGTTCCGGCTGACCTAATCTATGCAGCCTAACATTGAATTTATAGAAGTCTATAGTGTGTTATGTGTATGCTAGGTCAAAGAGATGTGTTTTTAGTCTAGCTTTGAACTGACAGAGTGTGTCTGCTTCCCGGACAATGGTAGGAAGACTGTTCCAATTCCACTAATGCCCACATAGTTTTCTAGTCTATTTAAAAGAATGTTGTGGTCAATTGTGTCAAATGCAGCACTAAGATCGAGTAACACTAATAGAGAGATACAACCACGATCGGATGATAAGAGCAAATCATTTGTGACTCTAATGAGAGCGGTCTCAGTACTATGGTACGGTCTAAATCCGGACTGAAAATCCTCGCAGATATCATTTCTTTCTAGAAAGGAACACAGTTGTGAAGATACTGCTTTTTCTAATATCTTTGACAGAAAAGGCAGATTCGAGATCGGCCTGTAATTGACTAATTCTGTAGGATCAAGTTGTGTTTTTTTAACAAGCGGTTTTATCATAGTCAGTTTAAAGGTTTTTGGTACGTATCCTAGAGACAAAGATGAATTAATGATATTAAGAAGAGGATATATGACCTCTGGAAACATCTCTTTCAGTAGCTTAGTCGGTATAGGATCTAACATACAAGTTGTCGATTTAGATGAATTAACGAGTTTGCAGAATTCTTCCTCTCCTATAGCAACAAATGAATCAAATTTTTCCTCAGGGAGACTACAATGCACTTCCTGATGCGATACTGTGGTAGACGGTTGCATAGTTATAATTTTGTCCCTGATATTATCAATCTTATAAGTGAAGAAGTTCATAAAGTCATCACTGCTGTGTTGCTTGGACACTTCTGAGCTTGAAGCTTTCTTTTTCGTTAGTTTAGCCACTGTTTCAAATAAATACCTTGGATTATGTTTATTTTCTTCTAATAGGTTTGAAAAATAAGCAGATCTAGCAGCTTTTAAAGCCTCTCTGTAAGCAATCGAGCTCTCTTTCCACGAAATCCGAAATACCTCTAGTTTAGTTTTCTTCCAGTTGCGCTCCATTTTTCTGGCTGCTCTCTTAAGGGCCCGGGTGTGCTCGCTGTACCACGGCGTTGGGCTATTTTCTTTAATCTTCTTTAAGCGCAACGGAGCAACTGCGTCTAAAGTGCTGGAAAAGAGAGAGTTAAACGTTTCTGTTGCAATATCAAGTTCTTCTAAGCTATCCGGGATGCTGAGATGATGAAACTGATTAGGAAGATTATTGATAAAGCAATCTTTAGTGGCAGAAGTTATAGGTCTAACGTATTTATAACACAGAGTCGGCTTTGCAGCCTTGGCTAAATGTAATTTACATGAGACTAGATAATGATCTGAGATATCATCGCTCTGCTGCAGAATTTCAACGGCATCAACATCTATTCCATGTGATAATATTAGATCTAGAGTATGATTACGACGATGAGTAGGTCCTGACACGTGTTGTCTAACTCCAATTGAGTTTACAATGTCTTTAAATGCCAATCCCAATGCATCTTTTTCATTATCTACATGTATATTAAAATCACCAACAATTAGTACTTTATCTGCAGCCAATACTAATTCTGATAGAAAGTCCGCAAATTCTTTGATAAAATCTTTATGGTGCCCTGGTGGCCTGTATACAGTAGCCAGCATAATTCTCAAATGTGATTTATCGTTTACACTATATATTTTTACATTAAGCACCAATACTTCAAAAGAAGTATATTTAAAGCTAGATTTCTTAGTGGTTTTGAAAATATTACTATAAATTACAGCAACACCTCCCCCTTTGCCTTTCAGACGAGGTTCATGTTTATAACTGTAATCTTGTGGGGTTGACTCATTTAAAATAATGTAATCGTTTGGTTTTAGCCAGGTTTCTGTCAAACACAGCATATCAAGATTATAATCTGAAATCATATCATTAACTATGAGAGATTTTGAAGTAAGGGATCGAATATTCAGCAACCCAAGCTTTATCATTTGCTCATCTGTATTATATCTGTTTTTTATTTGTTGAACATCAATTCAATTTTTAACCTGACGTTTTTTGGATTTCCAAATTCGGGGAACAGACACAGTCTCTATATGATGACATCTAGGTGAAAGAGACTCTATGTGATGGGATTTATCTGACCTTGGTGACGTGAGGCCGCTAGCAGACGGTCGGTTTAGCCAGTCTGTCTGCTTCCTGACCTGAGCCCCAGATTGTCATGTTTTATCTCTAAGACTATGAGCCAAATTACTAGAGAGAAGAGCAGCACCAGCCCAGGAGGGATGGATACCATCTCTTTTCAACAGATCAGGCTTGCCCCAAAAACTTTTCCAATTGTCTATGAATTTTATATTATTCTGCGGACACCACTTCGACAGCCAACCGTTCAGTGAGGCCAATCGGCTAACTATCTCATCACTCCTGCGTACAGGAAGGGGGCCAAAGTAAATTATTGTATAAGTTTATGTATAAGTTTGTTAGCAATCATGGCCTGCTTGGTCTGAAAACATACTAAATTCTTACTATAATCTAACATAGCGGATGATCTGCCTTTTTCTTATACGTAATATAATGGTGAATATAGTTGTTTAATGTTTTATTCTCTCAGCGGTGAAGGATTCAATGAGCACCAGCATACAGACCAGAAGAGAGCTGTCCCCCTGTGAACCCAGACAGAAACTACGCATCTTTTACCAGGTAGATATTTTGAACTCTTTATGATGATACATTTATGTATATTGCACTCTTTAAAGGGGCTATATGTAAGAATTTATGTATTAATGACTTTTTTTTTATTGCCAGTTTGTAAACCGCTTGTAATGAAACTTAATTTATATATTTTTGTATTTTATTTAATTTCGTATTTTTGAGACGTGAATCGTTTATTTCGGTCAATAATCGATTTAAAATGCTAAGAATCGAATTAAGGCCATCCTTAAAAATATTCTTGTTTGCCGTAACCCGACCGACCCTGTCAATTTAGGACCGACTCAATTATTTATTTATTTTTCCTTTTAGTCCGACTGACTTGCCGGTTGTAAATTTGCGTTAAGACCTTTTTTTTACTCTTCAAGCAACTAATACAAATGCCAAAAAATATTTTAGTGAGTATTGTGAATATAAATTGCGTAGGCTACGTTCTTTCTTTTAAATAAAAACCCGTGGCGTCATCTATGATGATTATGTTTACACCATTGGTTTACGCATGTCACACTATGGCCTGTGCGTTTGCTTCGTTTCATTCACTGACGATGGTTCGCGCTTGGTGATGGCTGCGGCGCGGCTGCTTGTGAAATACATCTGTATGAGCCTACATATTTTCGAAAACGAAAAATAGGGAATCGATGTTAAAAGCCTTTTCTCGGAGCGTGTCCAGCTCGTCACGATACGCCCGCAGCAAACGGGCGTCACACAGCAACTGCAGGCTATATGGGGAGGCTGCAGACCTGGAGCCGGCAGATTTACGCCCCTGGCAGTTTTACGCCCCTGACAGGTTTAAGCCCCTGTTGTTCCGGATGCGTCCAGTAGGGGGATATACTGCGAAATAACAATTAAATAGATTAAATCGACGCCTACACATTAATAACCCGTGCATAGACTTGACAATTTTCTGTTTTTTATTCATTTAAATATAAACGTTACAGTGTAGATCTGCACGGATTAAAATATAGATATTCAGTTGGGCTTCACTCTCTTCACTCAGCCCACAGAAGACTATTTGTTTTTGTGAATTGAAAAATTAAAAAAACACATTGGATCAACGATGTGTTATAACAAGTAATGATATGACCTACTGCAGTTATAGGCCTAGTATTCACCGTAGGTTTTAATATACAGTAGATGTCGTTGTGAATTTTTATAAAGTTACATTTAGATATTAACCAAATTTAGCCCATAGATATGTACCATGTATATGGATCCTATATGAAATATCTGCTATAGCCTTCTCTATTGGTCGTCATACAGCTACAAAACAGTGACCTACACAGCATTTTATGAAGACAAACACAATTTATCCCTTTTCTAAAATTCCAAGGGTCATTTAGAAGAAAGAGACAATATTGTTGTTCACAAAAAATGAATTATGAATTATGATGACTCCCCTATGGTTTGCCACTCTTCTTTAACTATTTTTCTATCCTCCTGTCAAAGGGCTCCCGCACACTAATAAAAAAAAAAGTAAACATTAAAAAAATTAAAAAGGACATCCATGGTGATTTGATCGTGTGTGTGTGTGCTGCCCAGAATTGATGTCAGGTGAGTGAAGATCAGGAGCAAATTGATGCAATCCACAAAGTACAACGGCACAAGCACTTGTTGGTGGAACAATAGTGGAAAAAGTGTCAAGCCACTTTGATTTATTTTGGTCACTGATGATGTACTGTGCAGAGAAAATTGAAAATGACATTAAAAACATGTCCATGTCTCTGTAAGTCGTTTATTTTGTAAGTCGTAAGAAAAGAGATGGGTGTTTATAAGTTGAGAGAGAGAGAGAGATGTTCATTTCCTTAAGTAGCTAAAGCAAATACACCTTTATGAAATGCAAGTTAAAAATAATTTGGTAAAGACAGACTATGATAAAACCCACATTAGGTGCACATACCCTACATTTTAGTCCAGACCAGTAAGCTATTTTAAGAAAAAAAAATGTTTATTAAAATATAAATTAGATGAAACAGCTCAAAGAATCTACATTCAAACCATATGGGAAAAGTTTTTAATGTGGGTTTTATCATGTATGACATGATAAAAATAATCAAAATATTTGAGTGAGTGTGCAGTTCATCTCTTTACTTGGAGAGAGAGACTTACATGCATATACATGCCTATTATAAATGTGTATTTTGTGTGTTCAAAGACTGTAAAAAAAACAAGTTCACATATTTCCAATATCTATGTAATGTTGCCCCCAGAAACCATGTGGAGTAGGCTATGTTTAAATGCAAGTAGTAAACGGGATCTTACCAGAATCTCACGCAAGCTAAAGACAGGCAACAAAAGAAAATTTTAAAGAAAATGAATTTTAAAGTGAGAAGACTAGGGGCAGCTAAACGTACACGTGGTAAACTAAGTTTAAGCCAGATAGAACATAAACCTGACCGTCAAGAACTTTTTGTCTTTAGAAATAAATTATAGACCCATCCATTGATATATAGAAATTAATTGATATCTACCTACCCTATAGCTCTATCGTTTATAAATAATAAATGTTGCATCATAGCTAAACAACAACTTTTTAGAGTTTACAAGATTATTTAACATACAAATGACAGAATCTATCTTTTTTTTTTTGTCAGATTTTCAATCTAACGATATTAATCTTGATTATACAGTATTATTACTTTGTCTTCTGGGCAAGTTTCATCTTCATAAAGACAGAACCATTCAATGATCCTGATTTAAGAATATTCTCCTCTGATATAAAGTTCCTTTTTTCTTCTTTTAAGAAAATGGCAAAACCTTTAAACTCAAAGGTTTCTAAAACAAATAATATCATTGAGTCTCTTGTAAAGAACCTTTAATTTTTTATATTGACAAAATGTAACATTGTATTGATTTGTGTAGCCTAATTCAATGTCTTTTTATGTCCCCCTTGTTTTTTGTTTTGTTTTTTTTCTCTTCTCACTGTTAATGTCTGTATCCTTTCATTTGCAATACAAAAATAATGAATTAATTAAAAAAAAAATCGTGTCGCTGTACAGCCTCCCCCTACTGGACGCATCCGGGGCTTAACAGGGGCACAACAGGGGCTTAAAACTGTCAGGGGCGTAAAACTGCCAGGGGCGTGTATCTACCGGCTCCAGGTCTGCAGCCTCCCCCTACTCACTGCAGGCTCTGACAAACACACATTTAAGTATGGGAAGACAAACACACCGAAAGTGGGACGAAACACGTGGTGTTACAGAGCTCACGCAGCGCTGACATGTAATCTCGCGACAGACTCGACAGCACAGGGAGGAAATTAACTAATCTCACCAGCGCCATGCTGACCAATAAAACAGCACATCCCATACCGAAATGTACTAAATTGCACTAAAGAAAATCGACCATTCCATATGTCAGGACTACTTAATATAGTTTCTACAATGCGCCTAGCCATTTGACCTCACTGATTTCCGTTAATAATAGCAAAGGTTTATGGGTCAAATTTAAACGAATGGTGCCAAATGCGCTGTTTGATTGGTCGGCGTGGCGCTGGTGAGATTAGTCATTTTAATTTCTTTGTTTCCCTCTGAAAATCCACTTTCATTGAAATCTAATGGCTTCTTTTTTTGATTCTGCCTGTGGTTTATATAACCTTATTCTGCAACAGAATGAGGTTTGCAATGGTGCGCCTGAAGGCATGGGTTGAAGACCCAGTCAGTGACGTCACGATATGCAAATTTGTTTAAATTCATGCCTACGTAATCTAGGGCTGCAACAACTAATCGATAAAATCGTTAATAATCGATTATGAAAATCGTTGTCAACGTATGTCATTATCGGTTAGTTGGTCTGCTTACGTCACGGGGAGCGTTTACTGGTGATTGGTTGAAACAGGCCAATCATGATGCTCTGTCTTACATGCGCTTCATGAGGCGCACACGCACGCAAGGTCCCTCTCCCTCCGTGCGCGGGCGCTACACGGTTTGGAGCACAGTCTGTCTCGCATGCGCGCTCTTGCTTGCGCGCTCTAGATTCCGGGAGTTTTAACTAATTTGCGGGCATCAGGGAGCCGCTATTAGTGGTGGGAAGTTCGGATCATTTTACTGACTCGGATCTTTGAGTCTCGTTCAGCAAAATGAACGAATCTTTTTTCGAGTCATTTCGTTCTTTTCAGCAGAATATAATTCAAATGTCATGTTAAATAGCCCAAAATATCTTGCCTACTTACGAAAATGATGTTTGAAATAAATAAAATAAACTATAGGGTAATGCAGCCAAAGCCAAATTATAAGAAACCGAAATGTTAATTGAAGTTGGGTCTTAAGTTCAAGCTATTGCAGTCTGTTAGTTCACCTCACCTCCTGATTCTCCGCCTCTTGTGACTTCGGGTTCAAACTTCAAAACGTTACTTAGTTGTCGATGTCGACTCGTCAGTGTCTGTGGGCCGTGTGTGGTGTCTGGTGTGACACAGCAGCCAGCCACACACAAATGCACTGACTTACTGCAGCAGAAGAAGAGACTATGCTGTCAGTACCGGAAAGAGAAATGATTAGTTCGTCTTGTTCGGGTTCGGCCGGGTCCGAGTCTTTCGTTCTTCCTGTCAGTCCCATAGAGACTATGCTGTCTGTACCGGAAAGAGAAATGATTAGTTCGTCTCTTCGGTTTCGAGTCGTTCGTTCTTCAAGTCAGACTCACAAACCTAGCACTATGCAGAAACAGAAATTATTAGTTCATCTTTCGAGTCTGAGTCCTTCGTTCTTTTGTCACGTGACAGCCCTATTAAACACTAACTACCTTTGTTTTAATTATTTCCTCCTATGTATATAAATAAACTTGCCTTGCCTTTGTGTTATTACTGAATAAAAATCAGTTTTAAAAAATTTAAATGTGTGTTATGTAGTTTGGATTCATGCATTTTTCCATTCACTGTTTTTTAGTCCATAATAAATCACCTGAAAAGTTTACAAGTTGTTTTGTGAAAAGTCACAGTAGCTAAGTATATAACTTAAATGTGCAGTTATTTAATAAACCTATGAAACCTACACCTTTGTAACATAGCTTATTACAACACTGTGCACAATATTGACTGAATGTTTATTGTTTGTTTGTTTATTTATTTATTTTTTATATATATATATATATATATATTTTGTATGTGTGTGTGTGTGTGTGTGTTTCTATATATATATAATAACAATAATAATAATAATAAAAACTAAAAACACACCACAGATGCACAAGAAACATTTAACAAAAAAAGAAATGGACAGGGACAATAATAAGATGGAAGTTTTTTTTATTTTTTTCAGATGATGTTTATTGCACATATATTTTGATAATTTTATGTTAATTCCCAAAATATAAAACTATACATTCAGACGCAGTCAATAATACGAATGTTTTATTTGATGCGAGATACCAGCCATCATGTAACAAAAGAACGCAGGACTCAAGATGAACTATCATTTCTGTTTCTGCATAGTGCTATATTTGTGACTCTGACTTGAAGAACGAACGACTCGAAACCGAAGAGATGAACTAATCATTTCTCTTTCCGGTACTGATAGCATAGTCTATGGGACTTATAAGAAGAACGAAAGACTCGGACCCGGCCGAACCCGAACCAGACGAACTAATCATTTCTCTTTCCGGTACTGACATATGGAGGGATTATTGGGTCAGATTGAAAACTAAAAGTCTAAAACTAAAAGTCTTAAACGAAAACCAAAAGTCTAAGTTTGAAACTAAAAGTCTAAGTCGAAAACTAAAAGTCTAAGTCGACAATGAATTTGGTATTTAGGATTGGGCATTTGGTATTTAGGATTGGGTATTTGGTATTTAGGATTGGGCATTTGGTATTTAGGATAGGGTATTTAGGATTGGGCATTTGGTCATTTAGCCATTTAGGATTTAGGATTGGGCATTTAGGGATTTAAGATTGGGCATTTAATCATTTAGCCATTTAGGATTGGGCATTTAATCATTTAGCCATTTAGGATTGGTCATTTGAGGATTGAGGATTGAGGAGTGTATGCAAATAAGGAGGCGTGGCCCAAATACTGGAGGCTGGGTTTGAAATGGCTGGTGCAGATTCACCTTATGGACAGCAGAGGGAGCTCCAGTGCTAAGGAGCACATTGTAATGAAACCAAACAGAGCGAGTGAGCAGGTCTGGAGCGAGGACTGTCCTTTATAATGTGATAACTTCAACTTAATGACAGCGTTGTATAGGGGTACTGGAACGGTACATGTATTCCTATTGAAGCGAAACGGTAGCCTACGGGCGTCACGGTTCGGTGCACGAATTTACACGGAGAATACACGGTATAAAAATAAATAAAACTCTACATAGCGATACATTTCGCTCTATTCGCGTTTGGGGTGAACGCAGCATAATAAACAGGCTGGGACGTCAAGATTGCAATGTTGGAGTGTATGCACAAAGTTCAAACTGCAAAGTGTGTATATTTGTGTACACTCGCAATAAACTACAACATTGTGCTTTTGTCACACTCTAAAATCTTGTCAAACTGTAACCTACAACTGTCACCCAACCAAAATCACACACACACACGCACACACACACACACACACACACACACACACACACACACCTAGTTCGATCGCGGCCGCGCTCTCTCTCTCTCTCTCTCTCTCTCTCTCGCTCTCGCGCCCCGCACACACACACTCCAGCATTGCAATCTTGACATCGCAGCCTGTTTATTATGCTGCGTTCACACCAAACGCGAATAGAGCGAAATGTATCGCTATTTAGAGTTTTATTTATTTTTATACCGTGTATTCTCCGTGTAAATTCGTGCACCGAACCGTGACGCCCGTAGGCTACCGTTTCGCTTCAATAGGAATACATGTACCGTTCCAGTACCCCTATACAACGCTGTCATTAAGTTGAAGTTATCACATTATAAAGGACAGTCCTCGCTCCAGACCTGCTCACTCGCTCTGTTTGGTTTCATTACAGTGTGCTCCTTAGCACTTGAGCTCCCTCTGCTGTCCATAAGGTGAATCTGCACCAGCCATTTCAAACCCAGCCTCCAGTATTTGGGCCACGCCTCCTTATTTGCATACACTCCTCAATCCTCAATCCTCAAATGACCAATCCTAAATGGCTAAATGATTAAATGCCCAATCCTAAATGGCTAAATGATTAAATGCCCAATCCTAAATCCCTAAATGCCCAATCCTAAATCCTAAATGGCTAAATGACCAAATGCCCAATCCTAAATACCAAATGCCCTATCCTAAATACCAAATGCCCAATCCTAAATACCAAATTCATTTTCGACTTAGACTTTTAGTTTTCGACTTAGACTTTTAGTTTTCGACTTTTAGTTTTCAATCTGACCCAATAATCCCTCCATACTGACAGCATAGTTTCTATGGGACTGACAGGAAGAACGAAAGACTCGGACCCGGCCGAACCCGAAGACTCGCGAAAGATTAACTAATAATTTCTGTCGTTACTTCATGCATTCATGTACCTTATGCGATGTTGCGCGCATGCGCGGTCAACACAAAATGAACGAATCACTCTCTGAGAAAACTCGGTAGTCCCGAGTCATATTAAAGATTCGTTCAAAATGAACGAATCGTTCATGAACGACACATCACTAGCCGCTATCAATATGCGGGTGACTTCCGGAACTTCCGCGAGACTTGGGATGTCTGTATTTTGTCTCGCAAAAATAAGTGATGGATTAAAATGGCGCTACCGCAGAAATAGGTTAAATTAAAACGGTGTTTACAAAGTGAAGCACTAAATATAAAGGCAGTTAATAACAGCAGCAGTAAAATATTGTTTTTTAGTCACTGTACTCAGTGGTTTTCAGCGAATGCTTGTGCACTAATGCATCATTTTTCCTGTCCTTTTAATCAAGCCTGTTAGCTTGCTGCGTACCTCCGTTCCGTTCTCTTTTTATAGCATTTGTCTTAAGTTTTAATTGTTTTTCAAACCCGATCTACTGCAGCTCTACGTTCACCCGGCTCGTTTTCTTTCAGAATCATAAGGAAAATGTTCCGTATAAAGAGAACAAAGAGGGCTTTTCTTACTATTCCATGAGGAAAAGATAGTTTAGGTTTTGTTGGGAAAGTGCATGATATGTTTAGGTAGTCTCTCCATGGAAGCATGTTTAATGTACCGGGAACACTTTAATATCGTTGTGTATCCATTAACACTATCCTACACAATAGTTTGCATGAAATAACAATACTTTTACAGGGTACCCGCGGGTCTTAAAAGCCTTGAAAAAGTCTTGAATTTGATCATCTCAAATTAAGGCCTTAAAGGGATAGTTCACTTTGAAATTAATTTTTGATATGTTTTAGCTTACCTCTAGTGCATCCAAGATGTAGGTGTCTTTGTTTCCACAGTATCTTCAATTTTGATAATTTTAGGTAAAACCGTTGTTGTCTGTCAGTCATACAATGGAGGTGAAGTGGGTCCAACTCAAAGAGCAGTCAAAATTAAACATTATTTAATGACTCGTAAATGTAAGTACACATTGATGCCCTAAGACACGAAACGAGTGGTTTTTGTGAGAAAACGAACAGTATTTATATCTTTTTTAGCTCGTGTAAGCATATCCATGTCCAACTGATCTGAGAGCAGGGCGCTTCGGTCTGCGCATGCGTACAGCGTTCGCCGGAATGCCCCGGTTGTGTTCAAATAAATAAGGTTGTGAAAAAAAATCAACGTTGTCTGTTGGTATATAGAAATCGTCGTCCATTGCGATCCTGTATATCTAAATATGTTTAGATCTTCACAGTGTAAGGTAAAACTTCCGAAATCTCTGCATAAACAATGAGTGACGTAAACACGCGCGAGGGAGCCCTTCCGGGGCATTCCGGCGAACGCTGTACGCATGCGCAGACCGAAGCGCCCTGCTCTCAGATCATTTGGACATGGATATGCTTACACGAGCTAAAAAAGATATAAATACTGTTCGTTTTCTCACAAAAACCACTCGTTTCGTGTCTTAGGGCATCAATGTGTACTTACATTTACGAGTCATTAAATAATGTTTAATTTTGACTGCTCTTTGAGTTGGACCCCCTTCACCTCCATTGTATGACTGACAGACAACAACGGTTTTACCTAAAATTATCAAAATTGAAGATACTGTGGAAACAAAGACACCTACATCTTGGATGCACTGGAGGTAAGCTAAAACATATCAAAAATTAATTTCAAAGTGAACTATCCCTTTAAAAGCCTTGAATTTAGTATACAAAGTCTTGGATTTCGTTACAAAGGTCTTATATATATTTTTTTTGCCTTTTCTAGGATTAAGTTCATACCGTAACAAAATTAACTGTTACTAATGTAGGCTAATTCAAAATGTATGCAGCGTTGAGTGCACCTCGCGCTCCACGTCATAGCAGAAAAAGCGATCGCGTGCGCACCCGTTACTATGGTTACTAGGCAAGTGAGGTACAGAACAAGATAGTACCTAGCCTAGTTTAATCCGCTGTGGCCTTAAATGACAGAATTTAAACCCAAAATAAGAGCTTTTCTGTTAAAAGAACATATTTTCTACCCGGCCTTTTCAAATGTATCTGGCAACCATGCGCGCGCACTCTCTCTACACTTTTGAAGAAGCACGGATGATCTGAAAACACAGACAAGCTGGAGTTCAGCGATCTTTATTTAAGATGTTCTACTTAAATTAAAGTGTCATTCAGTCAGTCTGTGTTCTGTCACGAGCCGCTTGCGCTGTTTGTGCGACTAAACCTGCGATCAAAATGCAGGCTGATATATCCACCAGTTCATACGAGCAAGAATGCAATGTTTCCCGAATATCCACACGATTTCAAATGTGACATTGATTTTATACAACAGTAAATAAGAAAAGAAAAAAGGGTAACATTAAGTGATGTACTACATTTAAAACAGCATTGTCAGGCTTGCTCTATTTTGCAACGAAATATGTGGCTTTGAACGAATCGTGAGATTCAATGAATGAATGACTCAGACTCACTCATAAAGATAGTGAGTTACTGCCACCTACTAGTGATTTTTATGTGTTTTAACATTGAAAATTTAATGAAAAAATTAAATGGAAAAATGTATTAAAGGGGGCGAATCTTGTCCCTTAATGGAAAGGGTGTGACTGCAGTCTAAGTGGAAGAGGGCACCAGGGGGTACTGCACTCTAAAAAATTGGAGAACCACAGAACTTAGGAAAAGGGATCATTATCATTACAAGTGCTACTGCTAAAGAGTGCAATGTCAATAATTTCTCATAAGCTTAATTGAATTGGCCTAGAGAGAATAATTATGACATTTTCTGTCTAAAGACAGAATATATAATATATAAAATATATTATTTAGTTATTCAGAATATATAAAATAACTATCAAAATTAAAGTAACTGCAGTTTGACCAAAAGTTGACAAAAAATGCAAAGACTTTTCGTCAACTACAACTATAAAAAACAGGATGACTCAAATGTGATTTAGTCTTCAGACGAAAATGCTTATTGGTCTTAGACTAAATCAAAAATGGCTGCCAAAATTAACACTGGCCTACACACACGTGCGCGCTACAATGCTGTTGCGGATGTATTAAGTATGACTGATAATTTAAGTAAAATTTTTTATTTAATTCAAGTAGCCTCCTTGTACATAATTATTTTCTAGGGTTTAAAATGTATACAGATTTGACATTTTCCCCTCATACTTCTGTCGGAATGGGTAGGAAGTAATAATAATAATAATAATTCATTGCATTTATATAGCGCTTTTCTAGGCACTCAAAGCGCTTCACATGGAAGGGGTAATCTCAACCACCACCAATGTGCAGCATCCACTTGGATGATGCGACGGCAGCCATATTGCGCCAGAACGCCCACAGAACTTGGTGGAGAGGAGACAGAGTGATGAAGCCAATCAGTGTATATATATATATATATATATGTATATATATGGGGATGATTAGGAGGCCATGATGGACAGAGCAGAGGCCACTGGGCAAATTTGGCCAGGATGCCGGGGTTACACCCCTACTCTTTCGAAAGACATCCTGGGATTTTTAATGACCACAGAGAGTCAGGACCTCGGTTTAACGTCTCATCTGAAGGACGGTGTTCTTTGATAGTATAGTGTCCCCGTCACTATACTGGGGTGTTAGGACCCACACAGACCACAGGGTGAGCACCCCCTGCTGGCCTGACTAACACCTCTTCCAGCAGCAACCTGGTTTTCTCAGGAGGTCTCCCATCCAGGTACTAACCAGGCTCAGCCCTGCTTAGCTTCAGTGGGCAACCAGTCTTGGGCTACAGGGTGATATGGCTGCTGGTTGCATCAAGTTGGCATTGAATTTCATTTGAAATGGTATTAAAAAGGTCTTAAAAAGCCTTGAATTTAAGTTGGAGGATCCTGGGGGTACCCTGTTTTAAAGCCTTTTTAAATCTTGGCTAATGGAAATTTCTACTAATGCCAATTTATAGGCTATTAAAATAAAGTTAATAATAATAGCATCATTAAAAACTAACATTAACAATGGACAATTATTTATTTTATTTTATTTTATTTATATTTATTTGTATTTTTTTTTTTCCCGCTCTCTGACTGCACCGTCTAGGGCCAGCCGTAACATAAAGGAATGTGCGCTCACTCAAAGATAATGTTCAACAAATATAGTGATATAAAAATATAGTGAAAACCAGGGATGGGCATTTCAAGCAAAAATAATATTCGAAGATCGCTGGATATTCAATTATTATTCGAAAATCACACCCCTTTCGCAGATGCATAGGGCCCTATAATTTCCGCGATCACAGGATCGCGGACGGAATCGCGGAATTGGCCAATTAACGCGGAATGTAGTGTTAACGTGGAATTTTACATATTTGGAATGAAATTCTGTTTTTGTGTGGGAGAAGAACGTATGTCTGGGGAAAATGCAGACAGGGGGAAGCAAATCTGGGCGACACAACCCTTCCCGTCATTTCAGCTCCAATGACGGCATCAAAACAATGAAAGCATGGCAAAGCGGCTCTCCACGGCTCAGCTTTCGTCGGCGAAAAAGTTAAGAAACTCGACGCTAAGCCCTCAGTACCGAACCGAGCAGTTCGCAGGTGACTTTTATGAAGTGTTTCCCATATATAGACAAATTCGTGGAGGTGCGCCACAGAATCAACACCGGGCGCCACATATTGCGTTTCGTTCATTTTGTTTAACGCTATTTAAAACACGCTGCGCATCAGTTGCATTTCCTTTCCCTGCTCTCCCTCCGTCTCTGTCACTCACGCGTCTCTCTCTCTCTCTCTCTCTCTCTCTCTCTCTCTCTCTCTCTCTCTCTCTCTCTCTCTCTCTCTCTCTCTCTCTCTCTCTCTCTCTCTCTCTCTCTCTCTCTCTCTCTCTCTCACACACCCACACACACACACGTCTGTCTATGAGGTGCCGGACTGGACAAAAGCGAAGTGACCGAGTGTGTCCGAGTGCGCGCTCGACAGTGCGCGAGAGAGAGACAGCGTGTGACTTTTATTTAAACTTATATAAACTAATATAATTTATTTTACTGGAGAGTTTAAAGCTCATAACCATAATTTATTTTACTGGACAGTTAAGCTCATAACCATATTTTATTGTTACTTGAAGTACTTAGAGTGCAGTGTTATGTTGCATCATGCAGTATTTGTGCTGAAAAGTAAGAGTAAATGTCTGTTACCTCAATAAATTTAAGGTCATTCCTATTTTATTTGTGTACATTTTAATCATTAACATTAAATGCACACTCTTTTTACAACTAAAATAACAGTAAAGGGTAAAAAAAACTGAATTCCCAAAAATTCAAATGGAAAAAACGGAATTTGCAATAATTAAAACGGAAAAAAACGGAATTTGGGAAAAAATAAAATGGAATTTGGGAAAAAATAAAACGGATTTTATTGGGCCCTACATGCACACACACATGCATGTATAGGCTACACACCAGAGCATCTGAGTGGAGCGGAGCGGTGTGATAACTTAAAAACCTTAAACATACATTTCATATTTGTTTAAATATGTTATTTTTTAATTTCATCTGTTGAGTATATGAAAAGGGAACCACATGGGATGAGTAAGATAGGATCATAAGATGCCAAATATATCGGGAGACATTCGGAATGAGTCAGACATGATTTTGTTTCGTTTTTTTTGTTTTGTTTTTAAGATTTGTTTTGTTTTGTAGAAAGCCTTTCTTTTAAAGGGAATTTCTTTTTGTATAAATTGTATCTAATGTATCCTCAATTTAATAAATAAGAAGCAAATATAGCAGACAATATAATCAGGACAAGGAGGTGTCGGCGCGTGAACTCCATGGAGCGCGTCTCATAAATGACCAGAAACTCAGCGTATAAGCTACTTGCCTTACAGACCTGAGAAATATCTATAGAAAGCTTGAAATGTCTAATTTTAAACAAAACAATTCAAAACAAAAAGAAATGGGCTACTCTGCTTATGTAGGCTTATTCGTATGAAGTGTGCATTTCTCTCTCTATAGGCATGTTCACTACTGCGAAGATAGCGAGTTAGCATCGCCAACTTTATCTTTACAGCCGACACAGAAAACACTAGTTTATTAATAAACAATTAAAATGTCTCATGCATAATCATTACTTTTGCCGGTTCTTTGTGGCAAGCTTTATGCGTGCATTTGAGATGCGGAATAGGCAATATATTACGAAAACGCTCATTATGGTTTAGTATTCTCTCCCATATATATTTAAGTAATTAAATGAATGTAAATATGCGATTAGACTAATGGTTTAAATGAACAACTACTGGTCGACTAGAAAAAAAGTCGTGCACGGGCAACCCTACTACTTTCACTTTTATTTTCGAACCAGCATGTCACAGAGGGCATTCTGGGTTGTGCGAGCAGCCCTGAGCAGAATGAACAAGCAGAGCGGAATCTTAAGAAATGCGCTCTCTACTCTGAAGGAAATATTACCACTCCACTCACATGCTCTGGTGTGAGACAATGTGTTGTTCTTCTGTTGTCTGAGAGTTGATTGACAGCTTTAGATGCGTCATTGGCAGCGTCACCCTCTGGTTACATGAAAGTGTCACCACCGCATCAGAACCGAAACCATGGGGATTTTTTTAAAGACAATAATCGAACAACCTATTCGATATTCTATAATAAAATCAACTAATCGAATATTCGAAAATCGTTTGACATTTGACATTATTTTACTTCCATATTAGGCCTACCATGAAAACGAGTCCACTTCAAACCTCAGTATTTTCTGTCAGCAATGTATGACAAGTGCTGTCAACGTCAACGCATGCGATTCTTTTTTTTGTCCAGCTTTAACGTTTTAAAATATGGCAATTAACGCAGCATCCATCCGTTCTTTTTGTCTGTCATCCTTTAGCTAGGATTATGATCACGCTCTTATTCACGCAAATGCTTTAAACCATTTCTGCACGACAAGACAAAAGAGAACGCGCTTTCAGTGAATGTCCTCCTGACACACACACACAAGACGCTCAGCGCGTCAGTATCGAGTTCTCTTTCGCACTTGAACGAACAATAACACACACATGTATGCCAGAATGTCCATTTTGTCGAGTATCATCTCAAGAACAGTCTTAAATGATTTAAATAAATTCTTAAATGGCAGTAAATAGTAGTGAGAGAATGATATGAGTGAGATCCTGTCAGCAGTGGCAGATCTTAAAGTGACAGGAGCCATTAATTCTGTCTGTCAGTAAAGTTAACCAAAAGAACAGAGGGAACAGAAAATGACTAACTGCACTTGACTAAAGAATGCTTGTAGCTTTGATAAGGATTAATCTGTATTTCATTTATAATTTATGCAGTGCGGACTGTTTTATAACTTTATTCAATTCCTGTATGGTACAGTTAAATATGACATTTATTATGGGTTTAATGAGGATTGTCTTAAGTTCACTTAAATTAAAAGTGTTAATATTTTTTGAAGTCTAACGTAAAAATTTTTTGGGCAAATCATTTTCATCGAGATATCAGTAGCTATAATATTAGTGATACTGGCTTTCATTCATAAAAAGATGCCATTAAGATACAGCTGTAATACTTGTAAATAAATTATGCCATTGAAGATATGTGCCCCCCCCCCCCCCCACAAAAAAGTTCAGGCTCTGGAATTTTTTTCACTTTAACCCCTGTATTACCGAATATTAAGAAAACACAATTTACACTGAGTGGAGCACCATCTAAATAAAATAAAAAATTGAAAACTTTATGCAATATGCTGTTTTTTTGTTTGTCCACAGTTTCTTTACAATAATAACACTCGTCAGCAAACAGAGGCCAGAGACGACCTGCACTGTCCCTGGTGCACGCTCAACTGCCGTAAACTCTACAGTCTGCTTAAACACCTCAAAATATCCCACAATAGATTCATCTTTAACTACGTGGTGAGAACAGAAGAACACACTATCATGAATATCTGCCTGCTTCGTTTCAAATATGTATACAACAGTTTTTTTTGTTTAATACTTGGAGTAACAGTTCCTTTATATTCATTTTATAATTGCTTATATAGTTAGTGAATGCATGAACTTTTATTGACACAAGAACTAGGGATAATTCAATAATCATTGGTTGTGTCTCTTAAATTTCCTAGACAATTTCAAGAATTCAGTCACATAACTAAAATTTTCCCTTTTTTTCCAGCCTCATCCTAAAGGTGCTCGGATAGACGTTTCCATAAATGAGTGCTATGATGGCTCATATGTCGGCAATCCACAAGACATCCACAGTCAGCCTGGCTTTGCCTTCAGCCGCAACGGGCCTGTTAAAAGGACAGCTGTCACCCACATACTTGTTTGTCGGTATGTAATGGGTCTGAATGTGTCACAGTATTTTTGAAAAAAAAAAATAAAAATAATTTTGTTCACTGTAGGGTTATATATATATATATATATATGTTTACACAATTTTAATTATTCAACCCCCATTGCATGGTTTATAGGCAAAATTTATAGTCTTTCAGCTGTTTGCAATAAACAAGTCAAACAAAAGTTATTGAAATAGCTCAACACAACAAAAGTTTTAAGTGGTTTCCCAAAATTCAACTGAAAATGCAACTTTTAATTAGGGATGCACGATGATATCGGGACAACATCGGTATCAACCGATAAAAGCTTAAAATGGCCATTATCGGCATCGGCAGATATGAATTTTACTGCCGATGAGCCTTGCCGATAGGGTGGCGTGTTTCCTATGCGCACGTGACGACCGTGAACGAAGCAGAGCGCCAGCAACTTAACTTCCAACTAGGGGTGTGCGATAATCACGTTTTTTGATCGTGGATGATTAAAATGTCTCCACGATCTGCTTTTGAAGAAAAATCATAGTATCGTGCATTCTATCAGTTCAATTCTGGCGCCTTCATCTCAACATACTGTACAACGCGACGTACTTTCACATCACATGTAAATGCAGAGGTAGAGTTACACTCACGGGACACTGCAATTCACAAAAGTTCATTATTTGCATGTGCGTCAAGGTCTTGCTAGTTATACATCCCATTCACGTGCTGATGCGCTGTTCTAACATGCGCTTTTCTGAGCGTACACCCGTCGCTCACAGGAACTAAAAGCCTGTCACAGCGCCTGCATACTGTACTAAGTTATCTTTCGAGTCTTATTGCGCTAATAGTATCAAATACACACAAGGTTTACATAAACAAAGTTGGTTATGTCTAAAGTGAAAGCAAACAGAAAATCTGCTTGTCAAATGCTTGTATATTAGACGCGTCGCGTGCAGCTCTTAAAGAGACAGTATCTATAATATGCTGCCGCTTGTCCTTAAAGAGATACTGCACCCAGAAATAAAAATTCTGTCATTATTTACTCACTCTAATGTTGTTCCAAACCTGTATTAATTTCTTTCTGGTGCTTAAATATACTATGGAAGTAACTGGAGAACAGCAACTGTTTGGTTAGCCAGATTCTTCCAAATAACTTTTATTTTCAACAGAAGAAAGACATTTATTTGGGTTTAAAACAACTTGAGAGAGTAAATGATGGCAATTTAAATTTTTGGGAGAACTATCCCTTTAATGTTAATAAAGCAACAAAACACAAAGAGGAAAACCCTCACTGCTCTTGACTGAGAACTTTAATAAGCTTTTTTTGCACTTAAAAAAAATACAAATACATCGGTATCGGCATCGGGCAAAATTAGTTTGAAAATATCGGCATATCGAATATCGGCCAAAATCCAATATCGTGCATCCCTACTTTTAATAACTTCTGCAGTCTCAAAATAATTTAACCTCTTCATGGCAAGCATCTTTAGTACTTAGTAGAACATACTTTTGCTGTTATGACCTGCTGCAAATGAGATGTATAACCAGACACTAGCTTCTGGCAGCATTTCTGAGGAATCTTAGCCTATTCCTCATGAGCAATGGCCTCCAGTTCAGTAATATTCTTGGGTTTGCCCTGCTACAACTGCCTTCTTCAAATCCCACCAGAAATTTTCTATGGGGTTCAAGTAAGGTGACTGTGATGGCCACTGTAGAATCTTCCTGCACTTCTTCTGCAACCAAGCCTTGGTGGAATTTGAGGAATGCTTGTTTTGATAACAAATTTTGATTACAACTGTGTATATATATATATATATATATATATATATATATATGTATGTTTGTATAGGTTTTTTTTTTTTAGGTTTTGTTTAAAGTTACCATGAAAGCAGAATTGACAGTTCTTAATTGTTTATTGAAAGTTGCATCATAAATGAATAATCTAGTCATATAAATATATATATTTATTTTTTTAAATGGCACGAGGGCCAGGCATTACACTAGTCCAATACCAGATTAGGAGAATCCTTCCCCTTCCAGCAAACTGTCAATCACATGAAACGATTGTAGCAATTAGCAAATTACAGCGATCAGTTCCAGATTAACAAATCAAGGCCCACCTATGTCTCTTTTTCTTCGTTTGAAAAAATGTTTTACTAGGATATGTCACAATAATGAAGAAAAGACTATCACAATTTCCGTTTAATTTCGACCTTAAATCAATGTTATAATTAATAAGTGTTTTTCAATCTCTGACAGCTATTTAAAATCAGCTCATTTGATTTTTAAATTGTTTGGGTTTTGAATTGTCTTCAGTTTGGATGTCAAAATATATACAGGATGTGCACATTGAATAAGCCAGAATGCTGTAAAGGTATTTACATAGAACAAAATCGGGGTAAGTCGAGTCAACTTTATTTACATACCTCTTTATTCAATGCATATTGTTTTGAAGCAGCTTTACAGTGATGAATAGGAAAATAATGACATGTTGTGCCAAAGTCGTCCTATGTGGTTTTGCTTAAACCATTATCCCCAGTTTCACAGACAAGGCTCAAGCTAGTCCCAGACTAAAGTGCATGTTTGAGCTGTTTTAACTGATAGCAACTTGCACTAATCCTGGTTTAATCTTAGCCCTGTTTGTAAAACCGGGCCTATGAGTTTTACTTGATTAAAAAAAAAAAACACTGCTTAGGGCATTTACATCACCTTACATATTTTTGGCATATTGAGCATAATCGATGTATGATATGCATGTATTGTCACTCTTGTTCATTTTGTTGATAAAATCAATGGTGCTGCAAGCTCTTAAAATTTAATACCGATAAATGCAGAACATTCCTGTTTTATTTATACCCATGGTTGTTTAATCTCCCACATTTTTTCACTTAGGCCAAAGCGAACTAAGCCAAGCCTGTCTGAGTTTCTGGAGTCAGAGGACGGTGAGCCCGAGCAGCAGCGGACTTATGTGAGCGGACATAATCGTCTGTATTTCCACAGTGACAGCTGCATGCCCCTCCGTCCACAGGAGATGGAGGTGGACAGCGAGGATGAAAGGGACCCAAAGTGGCTCAAAGAAAAGACCACCACGGTTAGTCTACTGGTCAATCAAGTTCCATTCTCAGCATGGAAATAATATATTTTTGCATTTTGAATGAAACAGTTAATTCTCTTTTTATATGTATAGATACTAGGGGTGGCACGGCTCACAAAACCCACGGTTCGGTTTGTATCACGGTTTTAGGGTCACGGTTTTCGGTTCTGTACGGTTCTTGTTGTTATTTTTTCTTTTAATCTTTAACACTCCAGAAATGTACTTCAGCATATGATATCTAGCTTAATTATCCACAATTTAGGATACAGTATTAACAAAAATGTTATATCATGCAATCATGCACAAACTGAATTTGACTTGACTTTAAGCACATTATTGGGACCATCTCCGAGGAAAGCTAGGTGACATTTTGATACAGCAAGAGAGAAGACATTGATGCTTTTCGTTTATTTGGCAAAAAAAGTAGAATTGTATCACTATCTCTACAGGAACTTATGTGCATTTTTAGCACACAAAGATTAAAAATTAACTTGCATTTATCAACTTAAGTGTAGCTCTTCCAAAAATATTATCTTTTAAAAGAAAAAGAGGAACTCTTAAAACTCTTTTAAATAAGTAAAAATACATGAAACATAATTGCCTATAATTAGGCTATAGCAAAAGCAACGGCCATAATCACAAACATAAGTTCAACCTCAACACAAAAACAGTATCACCAATGCTTCTATTCCCTGAGAGTGAGGATACACTTTTTTTCACTTGAAATTAAAGTGCAGTATTTGGAAACATATGACTGGAGTTCTTTTCTAAACTTAAAGTGCCACTGTAGCTGCTATATCTCATAACATGAAATCCCAAATGTTCCCACTTATACGACGCTGGCGCATCCTCCAACTCCGGTTAGCCTTCCTTATCTCTCCCACTTGCCACTTCTCCGCGTGACGTGACCTCCAGCACCCCATACTCCACTTTTACTGGCGTGTTCGACTTGAACCGGCGCTAGACAGAGCTATCGGTGAATGACATCAAAGTACCGCGAGAGTGATTGAAAAGCAAAGCTCGCGCCGATCGCTCTGTGCAGCGCCGGTTCAAGTCGAACAAGCCTTGTATATGTATGTCCACACACGTCTTATTTCACGCGAAAAGGAAACGCACGTCTGAGGTCATATACGGACACGAGGCTACATTGCGCATGCGTCGAATCGTGAGACACACGCTCCGAACCGAGACAAGCAAACCGAACGGTTTGTATGTTTTTTCATGTACCCTGCCACCCCTAATAGATACTAAATGAAAATCATTCTTTCACTCACTGAAACGGTTCAGTTCTTGCACTGATAGTATGTTTGGTTTTGCATGAAGCAAATTGAAGAATTCACAGATGTGAATGAAGGAGAAAAAGAAGTAATGAAGTTATGGAATCTTCATGTCATGAAGAATGGGTAAAAGAATACATTCATATTGTCTTTTCTTTTCCTTATATTAACTGTTTAAGTAGCTTTAAAACATTGATTATAGACGTACAAAAACACTGTTGCATCTTATTTGCTAACTGTTCATTCTCCAGATTCATTGCTGATAATCAGATGAGTCAGGCAAGCATGCTGTTTGTGGAGAACTGCGGGCCACACATAATTCGCAGGAATCTGTGTCGGAACGTTCTCCTTCACCTGGTCAACTTGCATGACTTCAACCTGGTCACCATAGCAACCATTGACCGGGCCATGGCCCGTTTGAAGGAGATAGAGGAGTCACTTCCTGAACTAGAGGAGGGGCAGGAGTTGTCGGATGCCACTTGCAATGGTCACGCAGTGTCCTCGGGTGTTTCACTACATGGCAAACGCACCAAAAGTGGAGTCTCAGACTGACAACAGCTGGTTTTACAAAAAAAATTATGAACTGAATCAATGACCTATGTTTTGAACTCAAATTCTTCATACTTATCCCTTGGAATCATTTTATTGTTTTGAGGTCTAGAACTCTCAGCCAGCAGAGTGGCTTAGAACATGAGTTCTATTTCTGATCTGCCCATATGCTCATTTATAAATAAGGAGCCCATTTGAGACTCGATTGTGAGTTAGCTGCTGGTATTAAGAACTGACGCAAGTGCTTTTGAATGAATTAATGCAATTTTTCAATGTTTTCCAGTGCAGTGTTTCATAAACCATTATCATTTCAGCAGTCATGTGTAGAATAGTCTTAAGTTTTTTTCCGAAAAGAAGTGTTACTGTAGAATTGGGAGTACTGTTAATTAATATTTTCCGTACACATTTTGACTTTTTTTAACCACTGTGCGTTCAATGACTATTTAGCACATTGTAGCACTTGTGTTACTACTTATTCAGTGGCTGTAGATTCAGAATTGTTGACATGACTCTAAGTTGTGATATTCAGGTTTCTCAAGTGGGATTTGAAAGCTAAACGGCTTTGCATTTCCTTTTTTTTATAACCTACAGATGCTCTTTTATCGGTTTTAGATTGGACCAATCAATATATACATTGCATTCTGTCAACAGCTTCTTGTCTCACATGTGAGGTGTTAAGATCCTTCCATCTTAGAATGGCTTCTTCTGTGTATATTTTTTTTTCTTTTTCCCCAGTTCTCTTCTTCTTAATCAGCAATATAATGCACACCCTGTGAAAAGAGAGCTGCCTGTGTTTGGGCTACAAGAAATCCTTGTTTCATAAATCTTTGTAAACAAACCTCATTATGCCATTTAGAATGAGGATCAGGAATAATTTGTAGGTCATGTCAAACCGATGTTACTACTGGTAATGTGGTTAAATGATAGTTTGTTGCTATTATAATGTTCTGATGTTGTACATGCCAAAGTATATCAGATACAGCATCCTTACTCCTACAATTTGTTTTCTTTGCAAAATGCACAAGTTTGGTGTACACAAGAAAATTATTTACAAATTAAAGATGTGTAAATACTCGGTTTAAATGTATTTAAATTAGTTGTTCAATTCAAAAATGCAATGGGATCACCTATTTTGGAAGTTATTGTCATTCTATACAGCATGTTTTCCCGCCAAAACATTATTTACAATATTAGAGCAACAATTAATTTACAAGTAAATACTCGTTTTTCTTTTTCTATATATGTTGAACTGGAAGTAGTTTTTGCACCCGTGAAGCCACGCCTCCGTGGCAATCATATCCAATGGGCGGACTCGGCGGAGTGAACGTTATACGTGGAAGGCGCCGATGACGCAGCCCAGCCCAGCCCATTTTTTTCTGGGCGCGAGATTTATTAGACCGTAAGATCTTGGTCCATACGAGAAATCTAACAATTCCGTGATTTTAGGCACAGAATGCGCACTGGAATCTTTGTAGAGCTATGACTTTTTATCCAAAGCAAGAAATGGGAGCTGTTAGGCTAACTATGATACAACGGCTGACTGCTGCGTGTTGCAGTTAAAAGTTTTTACTGTATGAATGTATTATAGATCTATGGCAACATGGAAACACCGTTCTTTCTACCTCAGCCTACTAGAACCAAGAACTCTTCCAGAAGTGTCTCCGACAGAAGGACTTTTCAATGCGGAGAACATGGAGACGGAAAGCAAATGCAAAACCCAGGTGCACCCCAAACAAATAAAAACAGACTGAAACGAACAAAAACACACAAAGGATTGGAACATTTTACTGACTGCGGAAACAGTCTAACCCACATGACTGAGACCCCGGAGTCCAATGCATCTTGTGACGTTATTCTCATTAAAGGAAAACTATTTGCAGATGCTGCTATACCCGACGTTACTGAAGGTAAAGACCATTCAGTTTCTCTTTCTATATTACCAGATCTTCTCACAGAAAGCATAAGAAAAGAAGGACACCATTCTCAAACAGTGCAAAAAGTTCCTCCAATGCAAAACGAGGTATCTACAAAGAGGTCTCTAAAACGCAAAAAACTGACATTAAAGAGGATGAGCAGCAACGTGGGTGTGCGGTTTGTCTCCATTCCTGCTGGTTCAAGTGACAGGAGCTTTAAGCCAGACATTGACCATTTTGCAGCTGATAAAGAGGTGTTGTCCAGATGTTTACGAATAAACACTAGTGAGGGGGACCGTTTGATGGATCAGCCAGAAGTTAACATTGGACAAATCCCAGAGAGCACAAAACATCGTGAAAGTGGCCAAACCCTGACTCACATCACGCCTCGGACTCGGCACATCTGCAGAGAAGCAACAAATGTCAAAATCCTCAGGGAAATGGTGGGTCTGCTGCTTCATGGTCTGCTTAAAGCTGTTTCACTGACATAAGAGTCTCTCTCTCTCTCTCTCTCTCTCTCTCTCTCTCTCTCTCTCTCTCTCTCTCTCTCTCTCTCTCTCTCTCTCTCTCTGTCTTTTTCTCTCTCTTTTTCTCTCTCTCTCTGTCTTTTTCTCTCTCTCTCTTTCTCACTCTCTCTCTCTCTCTCTCTCTCTCTCTCTCTCTCTCTCTCTCTCTCTCTCTCTCTCTCTCTCTCTGTCTTTTTCTCTCTCTTTTTCTCTCTCTCTCTGTCTTTTTCTCTCTCTCTCTTTCTCACTCTCTCTCTCTCTCTCTCTCTCTCTCTCTCTCTCTCTCTGTCTTTTTCTCTCTCTTTTTCTCTCTCTCTCTCTGTCTTTTTCTCTCTCTTTTTCTCTCTCTCACTCTCTCTCTCACTCTCTCTCTCTCTCTCTCTCTCTCTCTCTCTCTCTCTCTCTCTCTCTCTCTCTCTCTCTCTCTCTCTCTCTCTAGCATTTATCACGATTTCAGCAAAAATACAGTTTGAATATTGTGTTGGAAAACGGGGTCTTCTAAAAGTTTGACCACCGTGACATTTATCAGCAGAATTAAACCGTATTCGCAAAACAACAAATATTTATGTATGATTATGAAAATATCTGATTATAGTTGTTGATTATTTGGTGTAGTAGAACAATTTGCTCAAGTCTTTGTGTTTATTTTTGTTCTCAGGTGTCTGGCTGGAGAAATGAATTTCCCAATGAAATCAGCTGTGAGTTTCTGGAAGAGATTCAGATACTCAATTTGCAGTTTCCCATCCACAGGTTTCTCACTCTTCTCCTGAGGAAGAGAACTGAACCTGAGGACTCGGAGAGTTCTGCTTTGGGTAGGAAAATAGATGGTTTTTACCAACAAATAGATGTTCGCAACCAACCTCTCAATATTTTAAAGAGGAAGCAACAGAAAGATCTTTGTTGTTGTATTTACAGAGGGTATAAAACATTTACACACCACTATTACTTTATTTATAATTACTACTTTTTGAGATGTAAGAAATTAATCCTTTTAAATTCATGCCAGATCTTTTTCCACGTTTAATGTAATATTGAAAACGACAAAATTCATGTAACAAATAAATATAAGCTTTTGAGGGGGGAATACAAAGTAAAGACTTAAAATATCCTGGTTGCACAATTAAATGAAATTAAATACTTGGTTAAAACACCTTTTGCTTTTAATACAGCTGCCATAAGAGTATATCAACTCAATTTGTCCCACTCTTCCTTGCAAAGGAGCCTCAGATTGATCATATTGCAGGGTGATCTACTGTCTACATCCCTGTTTAAGTCATTTCATACGGTCATTTTCTCCATTAGATTTAGGACTGGGCCATTTGAAAATGTTCTTTTTCTTCTTCTGAAGCCATTCCTTTGACTTAGAATTGTGTTTGAAATTATTATCGTGCTAAAAGATGAAATTCTTCTTCGTCTTCAGATTTTTAATGGAGGCCTGTGAGTTTCTTGCCAAAAAAATGTCAAGAGCTGAAGTGAAGCAGCCCTACAGCATGATGCTTGATGATGCATCAGCATGCTTCATCATGGGTATAGCTTTTAAAATTAGAGTCCAAAAGTTCAGTTAGGTTTCATCAGACCATAAAACATTTTGCCATATGGTTTTGGCAAAAAGTAGGCTTATTTGTTTGTGTGTCTGGCCACCCTACCCCATGCCCATATATATGAAGAAAACAGGACATTGTTGTCAGATGCAGCGAGTGATCAATACTTGCCAGATATTCTTGCAGCTCCTTTAATGTTATTCTAAATCTCTTGGCAGCCTCATTGATACGTTTTCATTGTTGTTTTATATTCATTTTTGACAGGTGAACTGTTCTTTGGAATGTCATTGTGGTGCCCATTGTGTCCGCTTGTTAATGATGGCCTTCACGTTATTCCATGGCACATCTAATGTTTTGGAAATACTTTTGTACCCTTCTCCTTATTGGTGCCTCTTCACAATGAGCGCCAGCACATCTTTTGTAAGCTCTCTGCAGGCCATGGCTTGACCAATATGCTACCAAGAAGATTAAGTTAAATTAAAATTTCTACTACTACTATAGTAATCAAGACTAATGACTGGTTTACTGTAAATCTGTTTGGATGTGGGATGTGCCTTTTTGCAAAATGTGTTGTGGCAGGCTTTTGTTTTTTTACTTTTATTGATCCAAGTTTTTCAATGGTGTATTACCATACATTTTCAGACGCAGAAAAAACGGACGATTCCAAGCATCCTTCAGCTTCCTCTGTCCAGAGAAAGAGAAAACGAGAGGTTCAAGAACAGACGTGTGACAGGACATACAAAAGTCACAGGGCAAACGAAGGCAGTATTTCTGCTGCTAAGTTGGATTTTCAGCAATTTTCAGATAGTTTGACGAACTCTCACACAAAATGCAGAAACCGACTAAGCCGAACAAAACGCAGACAGCAGCAAACTGCATTCTGTGCTGTTGGCACTGAACCAATGCAGAATGAGTCTGTTCATCAGGACCCGTGGCCCAGTTATCTGCAACTGCAGGATGCCCTCTGGACAGATAAATATAACCCTCAACAGTCTAGCGAAGTCATTGGCAACTCCGCATCAGTACGGCAACTACACAGGTGAAATGTCACTGCATTCATTTTAGACGGTAGTTGTTAACTCAAAAATATGTTGTCATTTGTCTCAAGATTTTTTTTCATGGACCACAAAAGGAGCAGAATGTCCAAGCTACTTTTTTTCTATACAAAAAATACACTCCAAGTATCAAGTTCAACAAAAGTAAAAGTACTGTTAAATTAGTCAAGTCAAGTCACCTTCATTTATATAGCACTTTTAACAATAAAGATTGTTTCAAAGCAGCTTTACAGTGATAATAGGAAATTAAAGTAACAGAGATTGTTTTGGCTTTCTAGAATAAAGTTATTGTCCAGCTAGAGTTAGTTTTTGATTGATTCACCTCTGTTGCAAAGATCGTTAGGTATTAACTTAGGGGCACTTAGTGTTTACACGACAATGTTTAAACTGAAAACAGAAAACTTTTAATGTGTTCTGGCCGTTCATTTGCACGACAACAGTATTTGGTGGCTCGAGAACGCAAACTTTGAAATGGGTTCCAAGGTGCAAGTTTTGAAAATTGTTATCCTCTTCATGTACACTTAAAAAACATGAATCTGTGAAAACGGCGACGGTGTGCACATGCCTATCACGTGTTTATTCCATAGGTATGCGAGTTTTAATATATACTGTACAGTATGTGCGCAGGCGCATAGTCCTTCTTTACAAATTGACCTCACCAAATCACTTAAATTAGTCCATACAACTTGTGTGCTATGTCACAGGTAACTCTGCTAAATCTGATAGCTTTGTATGTAGAAAATCTACATTTTTGTAATTCATTGAAATTGTCCTATTAAAACCTGTTGTGTTTATCATGCATTTGCTAACACTTTAAAATAAGAATAAAATAAAAATGTGCTCATTCATGAAAAAAACAATGAAAAATATATTCTTATAGAATGTATTAACCTTTATTAATTAACAAAAAATCTTCATGTTCATTTTAGTTTACAGTGCATTAATTAGTATAAAAAGATACAACTTTTGATCTTAAAATTGTTGTATTAGTAAATGTTGAAATGATCATTATGATGAATGATAGAAGTATTGTACATTGTTAGTTCATGATAACTCATGTAGTTGTTAACTAATTTGAACAAGTTAAACCTTATTGTAAAGTGTTACAGAACATATGCATGTAGTTTCATATAGTTTGCATACAGCTGAAGCATAGCACACAATGCTATAGAAGAAGGTCGAGCAGTAGAAAAAAATACACTGAAACTTAACTGGTTTTCCTGTGTTGAATACGGCAGGTTTGAATGTGCAGAAGTATGAATGAGATTTGTGAGCTAGGGTGAAAAAATACTTTTTAATGAAGAAGAAGAAAAAAGATAACAAAATGCAAGTTTTTGGGTGAACCATTCCTTTCACAATTAGGGTGTATTACCCAAAAAGCACATTATAAAGGGATGACCTGTGAATCAGAGGGCCTCAGCAAATAATAAAAAAAAAAAAATGTAGAAATTGTTCCTAAATTTTTTTTTTATCAAGTAAATTGCAAATAACTGGAATAATCATGTAAATTCATTAAAAATGTAAAAATAAAAATAGTGGGAACCCTGAAGAACATTCTGCTTTTTAAACTTTTGGAATTTAGAAATGTTATTATTATATTTTTATTTAATTAAAATATCTACTTATTTTATTCTCTGAAAACTCGTTTAGCGTTAAAAATTATTACCGGACAAAATGTATTAGCCTACATGGGGGTGGGGGAATTTGTATAATGTTGTGGGCAATCATGAAGTCAAAAAGGTTGAGAACCACTGTTCTAGGGGAACTTGTCACTAACAATAGAACTGTCTGATAAGTATTTTACTACTCACAATAACACTGGTTTAAATGATTAATATACAAGACAATACTGACAAACAGAACTGCATTTACTTTTGTTCATTCTTATAATGACAGCTGGTTAAAAGAATGGAAAATAAGAGCAGACATTGAGGAGAGGAGAAGACGACAAGAAGAAAGAAGGATGAAAAAAGAAAACAGTAATGGTATGTAACTGCCAGAGAACCTGCAGTTATTGCAACAGAATATATATTATATTTGTCAAGCCTGTATTTTTCTGTAACAGAAATATGTGTAAAAACTTCTATTTCAATAGAGTCATGGGACTGTGGTGATTTTGAGGGTGATACTGTATCCATAGACCATGAGAAGGAGCTGTGTAACACAGTGCTCATGATCGGTCCATCAGGAGTGGGCAAAACGGCTGCTGTTTATGCCTGTGCACAGGAGCTGGGATTCAAGGTCTCGGTGCAATATGTTTTCATTTTATCAGTGCATTCATCACAATAAGCATAATCCTGACTGTCTGTTCAACCAGCCATAATGACGCCTTCCTCTGTTCCATGGTCACACAGGTGTTTGAGGTGAATAGCTCCGTCCTGCGCTGTGGTCGTCTCATTCTATCACAGCTGACAGAAGCGACTCAGTCTCATCAGGTGGACATACAGAGAATTAAAACCGTCAAACCTGAAATCATTAACCAAAGCAAAATAAATCCTGCTCCTCCTTGTGAGTGAACGTTTTAGTTCATACAGTATTAACTGATGAACCAAGAATTCATACTGTATGAACTAAAACGTTAACATTGACTACATCTCCCCTTTTTCCACAGGCGATGAAGCCAATAGAAAGGTTACTTCATCTAAGAAGACTTCAAGTTCTCCTAGTGTTTCCTGTCTAAGCGGTAAACCACAACCAGTAAAACTCACTCACTTCTTTAAGTTGAGTAGCAAAAAATCTGTAGGTAAAACATCTGATGGACCTGAACGCTGCATTCATGGTAAGTGTACTAGACTAATTTAGCCTTAACTAATTTATTTTTGTTTTATAATCACTTGAAAAATAGGCCCTTTTCACTAAAGCATTTAATAGATGTATATTATGCTTTGTCTTGGTGAAATAAGTAAGCATTGTATTGTATAAGACATTGTATAATGTCTGAAGAATAATAAGCATGCACTAGATAAACGATTGTCATTATTATTTTGATTATTCATTACAAATCTGATTACAACAGCTGTCGAACTGAAACCGGGTAGACTTCAAAGTAAAAGGTCTGGTTTTAAGGATAAGAGACAAGGAGATAAGGAGTTGGCATGTACTTCTAAAGATTCTACATCAGTTGGGCAGAGTCAATCAATCTCCATGTCACTCATTCTATTTGAGGAGGTAGAGTGAAATTGTATCTATGCTGTGCAGACTGAGTATGAAAGCATCATCAATGTTTTTAAATTAATTGTTAATTAGTAAATAATTTATTTAAATTTATAACTAACTAAATTAGCTGATTAGAATAGGAATAGAACTCCTTTCTATTTGTTCACACTTTCTTTAAGTGTGCTTCCAATGTTAAATGTGTCCACCCAGGTTGATGTAATTTTTCCTGAAGATGTTGGATTTCTTGCAGCTATTAGGACTTTCATGAGCAAAACCAAAAGACCCATTATTCTGACAACCAACGGTGAGCAACAGTTTAAGGCATATGATGCAGTTAAGCATATTTGTTTTTTAAAATGTTGCTTCCTTACAGACCCATTTTTTGGTAGAAGACTTAAGGGGCATTTTGATGAAATCCATTTCCAAACTCCTTCATTGGTGAGAAAAACCAACATATTTAAAATTACAGACATTGTAAATTACTGTTCACCTTTTTTACTGTCACAATAGCAAATTTTGATGCAATTGTTTCGATTATCTCTTATATGGCATTATTATTACTTTCGATTAATTGCATAATTATTTGAAGTAAAAATGATATGTATAATTTTTAACTCAGCAAACCATCAGGAGCTATCTGCAGTGCCTGTGTGTGGTGGAGAACATGAGGACTGATCCAGAAGACATGGCTTTTCTGTTGTGTCAGAATAAGGGGGATATCAGACAGAGTATTCTCCAGCTTCAGCTCTGGGTCTGTAGTGGTGGAGGGAGAACAGAACTACAAATTCTCAAGAATACACTCAAAGTAAGCCAGATTGACATTTATTTATCAAAACCTTTACTACTTTTCTACTTATTTTTTTCATAAATAACATTGTCTCTCCACCATCACCTACTGTCCACATTTGTTCAGTTGATGAGTGCAACAGTTTACTCTCTTTTTTGTGGGTAAGATAAATAATATTTGAGAGCATTATTCCTCAATCCTCCTCCTTCCTCTCAAATACCTTGTATCTTTAGACCAATAACCCGGGATAATTTTTCTCCGATGACATTAGAAGATCTCACTAAACAGCCTCTAGTCCTCTGGATGTGATACCCACTGCTTTATTTAAAAATGTCATTTCAAATTCCATCCCTCCCCCAAAATTATAAACGTATTTTTAAATTACCTGTCATCTACATTCTACTGAAACTGCTCTTCTTAGAGTTTTTAATGATTTGTTAATGCAAAGTGATGCAGGTCAATGCTCTGTACTGGTTCTTTTATATTTTACTGCTGCTTTTGATATTGGTGATCACTGCATAGTAACTCTAGGCTCAGAAAGTGTGTTGGTATCTCTGGAACAGCCTTGAAGTGGTTATTGTCATATTTATCAGATGAAAAATTTAAATCTATAAAAATAAAATATACATTTCTAACATTATTAAAGATAATTAAACAATCTGTAACAAATAAATTCAGTATTCACGTTGCGTGTAACCACATTTCTTCCTTGAAGATGATGGTTCACCACTATCTTTCCATGTTTTAAAGGGGTCATGAATTGCATTTTTTAATTTTATTTTATAATGTTTTGACCCCTTCTTCCAATTACTCAGTTTGAATGCGTGCCACATTCCAGGCTTGAAGTAAAGCCCACAGTTATGATTGGGTAACAGTTTTACATGTTTGGTGCGTGTTGCTTTTTTGACAGAGTAGGTCATCCGATAAATCTGAAGGATTTTAGGGAGATTACGGTGAACTTGTAGAGCCTTTGGTTATCAACACAACAATAACACAGTTGCAATAAGATTAATTTATTAAGCAAAAAGATATACAAGTGTAAATTACCACACTTACTCGATACTACTAAAAGGAATGACTAAACTACTAAGATATTAAAGAATCCATAATCAAAACAGAAAATACGAACTACTACATAAACAAACATGAATGACATGAATGCCAAGCAGACGAATAACAGATTGGACAAAGCAATGAATGGGTATGGGTAATAAGCAGGGTTATGGGGAAGTCTATTGTGGTTACTCTAGAAGCTTGTATGAATAGTATATAGGCATTTACTATGAATACAGATAACATTTCTAACGTGTCTATCTGTTATAAGCTGGCCTCAGATAAGCAGTCTTTACACAACAGCAATGTCATCTATAAACAACAACCTAATGCCAATGCCTTTGTAAAGAGGCACAGTTCCCTGGATGAACAAGGAGGACATGTTCCTTTCAGTTTTCAGTGTGTAGAGATTGTCTTTCTTTTGGGGCCTTTCTTTGTTCTGCAACATGACGAGGTCAACTAGCCAAAACAAGTTTAATGGTCTTGAGAGAATCCATGGTCATTCACACCTTGGTCTCAGGGATGAAGGACTGGAGTGAACAAAGGGCAATTGGTGACAGGTAATTGGTGAAAGGGCAAACTTTAATTGAGGATGGTAAGAATGCTAGATCTTTAGATCGTGTTTTGGATGCGCCTAGCATAGTGAACTCTTTACATGATTCGGTTCCGGCTGAAGTAGAGCCCGTGCAGCAGGGCAGATGGGTGACCGTGAGAGATCGTTCTAGTCGCGGATCAAAGAACCACTCTTCCGTTCCGATTCCCATAACAAACCGATTTGCCCCACTCAGTGAAACACCCACTGAGAATTCTGTTGATTGTGCCCTGGTAATTGGTGATTCGATCACACGGAACGTGAAAATAGAGACACCAGCCACCATAGTCACATGTTTGCCGGGAGCCAGAGCGCCTGACATCAAAGCAAATTTAAAAGTGCTGGCTAATGCTAATCGTAAATTCTCTAAGATCATTATTCATGTCGGCACTAATGATGTTCGACTCCGCCAGTCGGAGATCACCAAAATTAATATTAAAGAGGTGTGTGAACTCGCAAGTACGATGTCAGGCAAAACGTCAGGTTAAAAATTGAATTGATGTTCAACAAATAAAAAACAGATATAATACAGATGAGCAAATGATAAAGCTTGGGTTGCTGAATATTCGATCCCTTACTTCAAAATCTCTCATAGTTAATGATATGATTTCAGATTATAATCTTGATATGCTGTGTTTGACAGAAACCTGGCTAAAACCAAACGATTACATTATTTTAAATGAGTCAACCCCACAAGATTACAGTTATAAACATGAACCTCGTCTGAAAGGCAAAGGGGGAGGTGTTGCTGTAATTTATGGTAATATTTTCAAAACCACTAAGAAATCTAGCTTTAAATATACTTCTTTTGAAGTATTGGTGCTTAATGTAAAAATATATAGTGTAAACGATAAATCACATTTGAGAATTATGCTGGCTACTGTATACAGGCCACCGGGGCACCATAAAGATTTTATCAAAGAATTTGCGGACTTTCTATCAGAATTAGTATTGGCTGCAGATAAAGTACTAATTGTTGGTGATTTTACAATACATGTAGATAATGAAAAAGATGCATTGGGATTGGCATTTAAAGACATTGTAAACTCAATTGGAGTTAGACAACACGTGTCAGGACCTACTCATTGTCGTAATCATACTCTAGATCTAATATTATCACATGGAATAGATGTTGATGCCGTTGAAATTCTGCAGCAGAGCGATGACATCTCAGATCATTATCTAGTCTCATGTAAATTACATTTAGCCAAGGCTGCAAAGCCGACTCCGTGTTATAAATACGTTAGACCTATAACTTCTGCCACTAAAGATTGCTTTATCAATAATCTTCCTAATCAGTTTCATCATCTCAGCATCCCGGATAGCTTAGAACTTGATATTGCAACAGAAACGTTTAACTCTCTCTTTTCCAGCACTTTAGACGCAGTTGCTCCGTTGCGCTTAAAGAAGATTAAAGAAAATAGCCCAACGCCGTAGTACAGCGAGCACACCCGGGCCCTTAAGAGAGCAGCCAGAAAAATGGAGCGCAGCTGGAAGAAAACTAAACTAGAGGTATTTCGGATTTCGTGGAAAGAGAGCTCGATTGCTTACAGAGAGGCTTTAAAAGCTGCTAGATCTGCTTATTTTTCAAACCTATTAGAAGAAAATAAACATAATCCAAGGTATTTATTTGAAACAGTGGCTAAACTAACGAAAAAGAAAGCTTCAAGCTCAGAAGTGTCCAAGCAACACAACAGTGATGACTTTATGAACTTCTTCACTTATAAGATTGATAATATCAGGGACAAAATTATAACTATGCAACCGTCTACCACAGTATCGCATCAGGAAGTGCATTGTAGTCTCCCTGAGGAAAAATTTGATTCATTTGTTGCTATAGGAGAGGAAGAATTCTGCAAACTCGTTAATTCATCTAAATCGACAACTTGTATGTTAGATCCTATACCGACTAAGCTACTGAAAGAGATGTTTCCAGAGGTCATATATCCTCTTCTTAATATCATTAATTCATCTTTGTCTCTAGGATACGTACCAAAAACCTAAAAAACCACAACTTGATCCTACAGAATTAGTCAATTACAGGCCGATCTCGAATCTGCCTTTTCTGTCAAAGATATTAGAAAAAGCAGTATCTTCACAACTGTGTTCCTTTCTAGAAAGAAATGATATTTGCGAGGATTTTCAGTCCGGATTTAGACCGTACCATAGTACTGAGACCGCTCTCATTAGAGTCACAAATGATTTGCTCTTATCATCCGATCGTGGTTGTATCTCTCTATTAGTGTTACTCGATCTTAGTGCTGCATTTGACACAATTGACCACAACATTCTTTTAAATAGACTAGAAAACTATGTGGGCATTAGTGGAATTGCACTAGCATGGTTTAAATCATACTTAACTGACCGTTATCAGTTTGTAGCAGTAAATGAAGAGATGTCTTATCGATCACAAGTTCAGTATGGCGTACCACAAGGCTCAGTACTAGGACCGCTGCTGTTCACTCTGTACCTGCTACCATTAGGAGATATCATTAGGAAACATGGAGTTAGCTTTCACTGTTATGCCGATGATACTCAGCTGTATATTTCTTCAAAACCCAACGAAACTTACCAATTCACAAAATTAACGGAATGCATCGCTGATATAAAAAATTGGATGACTAGTAATTTCCTACTACTAAATTCTGAAAAGACAGAGATTTTAATTATTGGACAAAAAACTTCCACACGTAATAACCCAGAATACTGTCTAACACTTGATGGCTGCTCTGTCAAGTCTTCGTCGTCGGTTAGGAACCTAGGTGTGCTCTTTGATACCAACCTTTCTTTTGAAAGCCACGTGTCTAGTATCTGTAAAACTGCATTTTTCCATCTTAAAAATATATCTAAAATACGCCATATGCTCTCATTGGGAAATGCGGAACAATTAGTCCATGCGTTCATGACCTCAAGGCTAGATCATTGTAATGCTCTACTGGGTGGTTGCCCTGCACGCTTAATAAATAAACTACAGCTAGTTCAAAACGCCGCAGCTCGAGTTCTTACCAGAACCAGGAAATATGACCATATTAGCCCGGTTCTGTCAACACTGCATTGGCTCCCTATTAAACATCGTATAAATTTTAAAATATTGTTGATTACCTACAAAGCACTAAATGGTTTAGCTCCGCAGTACTTGAGCGAGCTCTTAACGCATTATAGTCCTTCACGTCTATTGCGATCTCAAAATTCCGGCCAGTTGATAATACCTAGAATATCTAAATCGACTGCAGGCGGTAGATCCTTTTCCTATTTAGCACCAAAACTTTGGAACAGTCTTCCTACCATTGTCCGGGAAGCAGACACACTCTGTCAGTTCAAAGCTAGACTAAAAACACATCTCTTTGACCTAGCATACACATAACACACTATAGACTTCTATAAATTCAATGTTAGGCTGCATAGATTAGGTCAGCCGGAACTGGGAACACTTCCCTTAAATCTTGATGTACTCGCTACCAGAGGTGGAAAGAGTAATAAAATATTCTACTCAAGTAAAAGTACTACTACTTCAATGAAATTTTACTTAAGTACAAGTAAAATTACCGGTCAAAAAATCTACTCAAGTAAAAGTAAAAAGTAGCTTATTTAAAATTTACTCAGAGTAAAAGTTACTGAGTTACTTTTTTAACAGCAGGGGTGGGGGACTCTCCCTTGTATGGTTGTAATGGTAGGAGATTTTCACAGTATGATAACGTCTAAGAAAATATCACGGTTTATAGTATTAAATTATGGTTATTATTATTATTATTATTATAATCAGTTAAAATGACAGTTAAATTAATGAAAACAGGTTTTTTTTCTTTTCCTTTTATTATAACAAACTTGAAACCATTTGTTTGTTTTGTTAATTAAAAATTTTGAATTTCAATAAAACATGTCCAATCAATTAAATTTGATAATTGATAATGAATTAGATTATCAAGTTTTTTTTAATGTTAATAATTTATTAAAATGTTTAAGAATAATATTGTCCTATGAAATGTATTTATTCAGAAAATGAATGTTTCTTTTTATGATTTAATCCAAATATATGATCAAAAACGGTGGTAATTAAATTTAAATTTAAACTTGTGTCCTTTTGGGGAAGCGCTGCAAAAACGGATTTACTAAATTAAACCATGGACAAAAAAATATATTCCTTTAATGTTTAAATAAAATGTATTATTATTGTTGTTATTATTATTATTTTGAGAAGTAGAATAGTAATATATTTCTGTCATAATTTCTCCTAGTAAAACCGAACTTTTATTTTGACGGGTTTTAGTGAAGACAAAAAATGTAGAAAAGTGTTTCAAAGTGTAGTTGACAATGGTTTTGTTTTTCTCAAATAAAATGATGAAAATGCTCATTGGGCGTTCTCTCAGAGCAGCTCTGGAAATGTTCATGTATCATATCCTCAAATTGTTTGTGAGACGGTGAAAACACCATGAACGTCACGCGTACTTGAGTATGTAGTAGACAAAGCGGCGCAGCTCAGCAGAACAAATAGGGATATATTTACATGCAGTATTTTTGTGCTTAAATATTCAAAGACCATGTCGCGATTGGACTTATTGCACAGTTCTACTTTCCATGTATTCGCGCATCCATTATTTTGCGTGTTTTACGTGACATCTGCGTTAATTCCATTTTCATGACTGGATTCTGGGATTCCCTCAGCATCACGTAAATCATTCGGCCTTAAATTATAATCGGGACATAGCCTACCTTCATCTGCAGGAGGGATGGTGTGTCCTATGTATCCTCCTTTTGCAGCCACTTTGCGTCCACATTTTTTGCAAATTAGATATTTATCCTCGAGGACAACCACGTTTTTTTTCTACAAAGTATTTTCATACTGGCCATAATCCGCTTCATAAGAATTCGAGGGCGCTTCGCTTTCAGCTTCAGCTGGGTCTGCGTCACCTTTGCGCGTTTGTTCTCCCGCCCTTCAACCAATGCAGTAGTTTCCGGAGTGTGATTTATTTATTTTTTTCTCCTTTGAATTATTATTTTTTACTCAGTAACGGATATGATTTCAAATGTAGCTAAGTAAAATACTTCAAACAAAACGTACTTAAGTAAAAGTAAAAGTAAAGATTTTAAAAACTACTTTAAAAAGTAGAAGTACACAAAAAAACTACTTAATTACGTAACGCGAGTAAATGTAATTCGTTACTTTCCACCTCTGCTCGCTACATCATAAGAAGAATGGCATCTACGCTAATATTAGTGTCTTTGTTTATCCCGATGTTTTCCCGCAGCCTGCCGGATCTAGGCCGTGTCCAGATCTGACGAAGGAGATCCGCCTGGACCCGATGACAATGCAGTGCTGAAGTGTCCACTATCCTCTCCCTATGGAGGATCCCTTTCCCACTCTACAGATGAAGCGTTGTGAATTCTGGCTCGCGTACCCCGAAGTGATAAAATAAAGCAAAATTCTGTATCAAAATTTATAGGCAAGAAAAGTAGTTTGTTTAGGCTGGGTTGTATGAATTATAAACCTGCGCACATATTTTAAAAAGCACATAACTATAGAATCAATTCTGAATGAGCATGTGAACGCCGTCAGCGTTAATCACAGGTTCGCGTTTAAAAGTCTGATCATTTCGACGGAGGTGAATCAATCAAAGTTAACTTTAGCTGGAAATAACATTATTCAAGAACCGCTATAATGCCAAAACAATCTGTTACCTTAAATTATATGTTTATCTCTGTAAAGCTGCTTTGAAACAATCCATTGTTAAAAGCGCTATATAAATGAAGATGACTTGACTTGACTTGACAGGATTAGTCTGTGATCAATGGGATGCTGGTGTACTCATTCTGGCCCTTCATAGATCAGATGGTCATTTGTTTGTGGTATTTCTATGTTGAGGGACCTATCAAACTTTTTGTCTTTTCATCACAGCAGATGAAAGGGGCTCCTGTTGTGGAATGGGGAGCTGTGTTGTCATCTGGTCTACTGTTCACTACATTCCCCTCTACCCTGGCAGATCGAGGCTGCAGTCGTTGATCTGACAGGTGTACTGAGGTGGAACAGTTAAGAAAACAACATGCCGCACAACATGCAAAACCATTGGGATTTCGGTAAACTCTTTTACCAGGGCTAATATAAGACAGACTTAGTGACTATAAAGTTTAATTGCACCTTTGACAGGTTTGACAGGAAATATTAGAGAGATGAGATAATTAAAGAAAATGATAAACTTAAAACTAGCCTCTGAAGTGGGAGACTCTAAGGGACAGGATAGCAATGCTAGCTGAGGACGTGCTGACTAGTCGAAGTAGTCTGTTGCATGGTGTGGCTGGGGAGTTGCCTACATGTGTTAGGTTTTAACTCACAAGTTTCAGCTGGCCGTGGCCTATTTTGCCCTAACAGGTTTGCCTGAAGCGTGTGCACCTGCCAGTACAGTACCCCCATCAGAGAGACTATGGTAATCCAGGCACTGAGAATCAAGATGAGCAATATGCTTTCACTGATGTTCCACCCCCAAGTTAGTGCCGCTGTCTTCGAGTTTGATTCAATAGGCAAAGCATGGAGACTATGAAGTTGGTGACTTAGTTCTGTTAATTTAGGTCCTTCAGACATAATTTGGTCTTGAAGGAGTCTATCTTCTTCAAGAGTTTGTCCATTAAATGCCTTAACTATTTCAATTTCTACATCATATCTCTCATTATCCAGGTGGTACAGGGCTAGGTGGTCAATATGGAAGATTGCTCCTTCCGGGACTTGGATTAGCATGGTCTGGTTTGGCAAGTGTGTCGGAGTAGTTGAATAATAGCGGTCATATTATCATTGCTTCGCCCACTGGTGTGTTGACCAGCCAGTTGTTCTCTACCCTTTCAATTTTTGTGTTCGTTACATCTTTCCTATTTGTTATAACAGCCTTGCATTTGTTGCTGGGGCTTAGTTGCTTTATGCCGCACAGGCCTTCAGTGGGGCCCCATATAAAAGGCTTACTCGGGCACAACCAGTGAATGTCCTTGACAGCAGTACACATCTGTAAATTTGGTATCAAATACATATCAGGATTTTCATCCTGGTAAGCAATTAGCGAGGGTGTTTACAATTTTTACTTAGTCCAAAATCCAATATTTATTACTGATTTTAGCATCAAAAATGGGAAGGATTAACAGGAAACCAATTTCACTACCTTCTGGGTCTACATGGATTGGTATGGCACTACTTGGACTATAGGCCAAGTATACTTGTCGCGTTTGGGTGGTTCCCTGTGTAGCCCGTCTCAAGATACTCTCTACCAGTTCCAAGGGTACTAAGTACGAAGGGATTCTGTTCTCTGCTAATTTTTCCACAGCAGAACTTTTTTCTCTAAGCAAATCTTGCATCAATGTGTGGACCATTTGTACATGAGCATAGTCATGTTGTATGACATCTAACCCTGACATCTTGCCCACACTGTAGATGATATAGTTTAGGAGGGCTTGTATGCTGATGATTCACTGCAAGAATTATACCCTCAAGTGTCATGCCCAAATTTTGTAGCTGCCTCTGCTAAAGATCTAGTTTATTTTTTATCTCGGGCATTTCTTTTTTTAGTCCTTCTACATGCTTTCTCAATGTGAGATGCTGATGGCATTAACTGCTGAGGTACCAATAGAAAGGAGTAAACCGAGGGCTGATGTTGCTGATGTTGCTGATGTTAGTTTTTGCAACTGACTAAGCATATGAATTGTGTCCAGCTGGGCATGCTCAATGGTGGTTTGTGTCCGTTGTGTTGCCCTCCCTGACATTACCCTTGCAGTGCTGATATGTTTCTTGTACACATCATAAGGGTCAAGCCGAACAAAGATTCTTTGCACTTGACAGTCAGTTACTAAAATTCCAGGGGCATCCTGAAGTACGATCCCTAGGAGGGCCAGGTTCCTCAATTCTCTGTGGCTGGGCTGCATTGAGTGCGAAGATCATTACAGCCAGGTACAGAGGATTCATTCTGTAATTGGATATATACACAAAGGGTATGTCACTTCACTACTGAAAATGGGGAGTAATGCTGGACAAACAATACTATGACTAGCCACATCAATTAATCACAGGTCAGGCCTCAATATCACTGCTGTCAAACGATTAATCATATCTAACGTAAAAGTTTGTGTTTAGATAATAAATGTGTTATATAAAAGTTTGTGTTTAGATAATAAATGTGTTATATATACTGAACAAAATTATAAACACAACACTTTTGTTTTTGCCCCCATTTTTCATGAGCTGAACTCAAAGATCTAAGACTTTTTCTATTTACACAAAAGGCCTATTTCTCTCAAATATTGTTCACAAATCTGTCTAAATCTGTGTTAGGGAGCACTTCCATCCACCTCACAGCATATCAAGTGGCATATCAAGATGCTTATTTGACAGCATGATTATTGCACAGGTGTGCCTTGGGCTGGCCACCATAAAAGGCCACTCTAAAATGTGCAGTTTTACTGTATTGGGGAGGGGATGACATGACGCGGATCTCACGTTCTTTACGTTCATTTAAGACTTTTCCTCATTTAAGACTTTATTTAACTCATTTAAGAGGATATTTTTTGGCTCTTATGAGGATACCCAACAAACTGACATTTTGGCATAATTGTGTGTGTTATTGTTTGTTCAAGCGTGAAAGAGAACTCTGTTCTGGCACGCTGTCTGCACACGATAAGGGCACGTCTTTCTGTGCGCCGTGTGTCAGGACATGTCAGCGCGTTCTCTTTGTCTTGTGGGCTTGAATGGTTTAACCCTCAGGTGCTCTTCGTTTCGGAGTCAGTTATCTTCCCGGTCAGAAGTGACCGGACACCTGAAAATGAAACTTTCTCCATCCCAGTAAAACCAATGCAATTTATTTTTGTTCAATAATATTTTTTCTTTTTAATTTTGTATTTTTAGACAATTTGATGTTACTTATTAATATTTATGCAATATTTATGGTCCATTTTTGCCATTGAAAACAATTTTTTTTTTTCTAATTTATAAAAATATTTCTTCAATTATTGCAGTATTTCAGATTAATATAGAGACCTCTTTGACCTAGCATACACATAACACACTATAGACTTCTATAAATTCAATGTTAGGCTGCATAGATTAGGTCAGCCGGAACTGGGAACACTTCGCTTAAATCTTGATGTACTCGCTACATCATAAGAAGAATGGCATCTACGCTAATATTAGTGTCTTTGTTTATCCCGAGGTTTTCCCGCAGCCTGCCGGATCTAGGCCGTGTCCAGATCTGACGAAGGAGATCCGCCTGGACCCGATGACAATGTAGTGCTGAAGTATCCACTATCCTCTCCCTATGGAGGATCCCTTTCCCACTCTACAGATGAAGCGTTGTGAATTCTGGCTCGCGTACCCCGAAGTGATAAAATAAAACAAAATTCTGTATCAAAATTTATAGGCAAGAAAAGTAGTTTGTTTAGGCTGGGTTGTATGAATTATAAACCTGCGCACATATTTTCAAAAGCACATAACTATAGAATCAATTCTGAATGAGCATGTGAACGCCGTCAGCGTTAATCACAGGTTTGCGTTTAAAGGTCTGATCATTTCGACGGAAGTGAATCAATCAAAGTTAACTTTAGCTGGAAATAACATTATTCAAGAACCGCTATAATGCCAAAACAATCTGTTACCTTAAATTATATGTTTATCTCTGTAAAGCTGCTTTGAAACAATCCATTGTTAAAAGCGCTATATAAATGAAGATGACTTGACTTGACTTGACCTGGGGCCTCATGCATCAACACTGCGTACGCACAAAAACACGGCGTACGTCAGCTTTCACGTTCACGGCCAGATGTACTAACAGTGAAATTAACGTAAGAATGTGCGTTCCTCCAAGTAAACTTCATGTCTGGCGTACGTATATTTGTCGTGATTTGTCCGTTGGCGACTCAGAGGCAATAAAGTGAAGTGGCAAACATTACACTACGAATTGTTCTATCGCACCACCAGCTGTCAGATATTGCTTATAATTTGTAATTGATAAATTATTTGACATATTGTCACACGAGTTTTATTAAAATATTATATTATCCAATTAAGTAAGAACATAGGCTATATAAAGCATGTCCAAATTGATACAACCTGTCTAGCAATGGCAGCGTTGGCTTAACTAGGAATAAAAAATAAACTTCATTAATTCGGTCAGTAAAGATAAAAAAATAAAGTAATATTTTTATTCAGCAAGGACACATTGAATTTGTTTAAAAGTGAGAGTAAATGCGGTTATAATGTTACAAAAGATTATAAGATTTCTATATATGTTTGAATTAAATTTTTATTCATTAAAGAATCCTGAAAATACTATATCACGGTTTCCACGAAAATATGAAGCAGAAGCACACCTGTTTTCAACACTGATAATACTCAAAAATGTTTCTTGATCATCAAATCATCACATTAGAATGATTTCTGAAGGATCATGTGACACTGAAGACTGGAGAAATGATGCTGAAAATTCAGCTTTGATCACAGGAATAAATTACACTTTACTATATATTCACATAGAAGACATTTTCAGTGAAATTTCGTTTCTTGCTTGCTTTAGCCATGTTCTTGCAGGTTTCTTTTGCCAAATTGGACTAATTACCATATTTAAATTAATTTAATTGGGGGAGGAGACTGGGTGGGGCATTTTGCTTGTGCATGTGCGCTCAATTTTACGTTAATCGGGATGTACAAAGAGAATATGCGTGGGATCCTTCGTACGCAGAGATTCATACATCTGCTTTTTTTTGTGCGTACGCACATTTACAGCTTTGTCCGTACGCAATGTTTTAGTATGAATTCAACGCAAGTCTTTGTACATGAGGCCCCTGGCCTTTTAAATCCAATTTTTGAAGTCAGATTAGCGCCATCTGTTGAGAGAAAATAAAATAAAACATGTCGTTTCATAGTGGAACCACTAGATGCCTGTATAGCTCTCTATGGAGAGGCTTGTGAATTCTCTAGTAGTTTTTGGACAAAATTACTTACTTTTAAGATGTTGATTTGAATATGTTTTTTTTTTTTTTTTAATTCTCAAATAATATTTTTTGCCATGGTTTATAATTTTTTTTTTTTTTTATAAATTTGATGTGAAGTGTACACGTTTTTGCATTATTACTACAGTCAAACCTGAATACAGAGAAAGCATTTTGTTACAGGTAACATTACAATTCAATAAAAATATAAACAGTAATACTTTTTCACAGCTGATTATTATTTATAATATTATTATTTTTAAACATATTAATTTGTTATTTTTAAATATTATGTTAATTATTATTTTAATAATTATTATATTATATATTATATATATTAATTATAATTATTAATTATGTTATGTTTTTCACTACTGATGTTTTTTTTTCTGCATTGTGGCCGATTTGTAGAGAATTTGTTTGTCAATTTCCCATTAATTTCCTATGGTCGGTCAATTCATTGGTGTGTATGTGTGTGTGTGTGTGGGTAAATGTGTCTGTTTTGCACTCTTGATGTTTTAGAGTGTCACCCCTTCATTGTTGAGCACTTTTTTCTGCATCGTGGCCAATTTGTAGATTGTACACACAAAAATTCTCAGAATTTTTGTGTTTTTTGTCAATTTCCCATTCATTTCCTATGGTCGGTCATGTTTGACAGAAGAGCAAAAGTGAGACTAATTTTTTTATGACCACTTAAACTGCTCGAATCATGACCTCAATTTTTTTCTGTTCACATACCTATTGTCATAAGTCACAAAGTTTCGTAATTTTCTGATGAAGCTGTGATTTTTAAATATTCAAAACAGATTTCTTTAATCACAATTTATTGGTGTTTTTGTGTATAAAAGTGTGTGTGTGTGTGTGTGTGTGTGTGGTGGGTGGGTATGTCTGTTTTCCACTTTTGTGTGGTCACATACCCAATGCCATAAAAGTCACCAAGTTTCGTAACATTCCGATGAAGCTGTTTTTTTTTTTTTTTTTCAAAATTTTTCGGTCAGAAATGACCGAATGAGAGCACCTGAGGGTTAAAAGCATTTGCATGAATAAGAGTGTGATCATATAATGTAACGCTAGCCAAAGTATAATATTTATATATATATATATACACTCACCTAAAGGATTATTAGGAAAGAGAAAGGAGAATTGCAGTAATCAAGCCGTGATGTGATGAAAGCATGAACCAAGGTTTCAGCATCTCTGATATTCAGAAATGGACGTAAGCGTGCGATATTACAAAGGTGAAAGAAGGCAGACTTAGTGAGAGAGGAAATTTGTGGAAGGAAGGAAAGAGAGGAATATAAGATTATACCAAGGTTTTTGACAGTGGTGGAAGGTTGAACTGAAACTCCAGCAATATTATCATTGTCAACACAGAAACGGGATGTAAATTGAGGTGAACCAATAAGAAGTAGATCTGTTTTATCAGTGTTGAGTTTGAGAAAATTACTGGTCATCCAAGCATTTATATCATCAATACAGGCTGATATGGCATTTGTGGGGAAAGGAGCATTGCGTTGTGAATGGATGTATAGTTGGGTGCAGCGCTTGACATTAACTTTTTTGCTCACTAGCCAATGTGGCTAGTGGTTTTCAAAAGTTACTAGCCACACAGCATTTTTACTAGCCACTTTTTTGTTGTTGTGAAATTACCTGATTAAAGTTGACTATGGCGTGCTAAAATTAACTAGAACTAGATTTACAACCCTTTTAAATGTAAAACCACTGTACACACGCAAATCAAGACTACATAAATGTATAACAATACAGGTCATTATCATTAGCTCTGATAAGGTTGTGTGTAAAGCTCCTTTTTTTAAATAAAACCATGTATTAAGATAAAGACATAAAAAAGTAGCTTCTTATTACATAATAAAAGTGGTACATGGATGTAGAAGATTAATAAAAAAAAAGATAAAAAACTAAACTGAAAAAAAAAAACTTTAGCATTAGAAACACTGTCTGTTTAAATATCAGACTCAAGACTCGGAATTACTTTGAGCCCCGATGGGAAATTCTTTGTTACAAGTTGCAATGGAAAGTAGGTCAGTCTCGAAACCTCACGAAAAATGCATACCATGGTTTGGACAAAGTTGCTTTTATCTTCATTAAAATTTGAGGGGAACGTTCCTCTCATCATAAAGAACACATTTCAGTTTGTGTCATTTTTGTGCTCAGGCACTAATAATGACAACTGGTTAGGTTGACAAGAAATGGATAGAAATATACAATGTAAATGTAAACACTCCGTATCAACAACAGCAGTAAATAATAGAAAAAGTATAGTAGAAAAAGTAGTAGAAAGTAGAATAGTAGAAAAACATCTCTGCATTAGAACAACAATGAGCAAAGAGGAAAAAAATATTTTTGGCTCATCAATTCAAATTCTGAAAAAATACTTGAATGTGACTGTGTATATTCTCCTTGAATATTCAAGGAGACGAGCAGATTAAATGTCCTCACAGCTTTCATCATCAGATTCATCCTTTCTCTGCTGGTCTCTGTGCTCCATGAAAGCTGGCCTTCGAGACCGGAGACTTCCCACATGCCACAACTTGATGGCTGGGACTGGGTCAAAGTCTGTGATGGAAACGGGGGACAGTTGTACAGTCAGCAGGTCTGACAAGGTCTGACTCTTAAGACTGGCCCGCCAGTCACTTTTGACAAGCTTCATGGCACTAAATCCCGCTCACAATCAGCTGTTGAAGCAGGGATGCAAAGGATGAGGTCAACCACATGCAGTATGTCTGGGCAGTCCTGGCCAAGCTGTTGATTGACTTCACGCCATGAGATGTTTTTTAGAACACTGGGGTCCTGGTACAACCTTGACTTAAGAACAGTCCACTGGTCCAGGATTTCTTCCACCTTCACCCCAGCTCTCAGCAGCACAGGTTCAAAGTGTGTGATGAGCTCCTGCACATCAGAATCCCCAAAAGCTATAACAAATAGAAGATGTGTTAGACAAAATTATATAAAATCAGTAAATTAATGTTTTGAGTCTGGTGACTTTGCATACAAAAACGCTCCCAGCTCACCAGAATTTCTGTCAGCCTCTGGCCAATATCGGAAGTTGGTAATACGCATGGCACGCAAGATCCCATGGCTCACATCTCCAAACCTGTTGTCCATTGTCTTTGCCAGCAGGTCTATGAGGTGGTCTTTGGACTGATTCAGGGAGTGGTCGTCGCATGGTTTGAGGCTGACACCCTCATACTGGTTTGTTCCCAGCACTGTCTTCAACCAAGGCCCAGGTCTACAAATTATGACACACACACACACACACACACACACACAATTTTAAATATGTACATTTAATGATAAATACAGTCTATTTGGTGGTTGTACCTGGATTTGTATTTGAGCATTAAAGCCATGGTGGAGGTCAGGCAGTTATGGACTTCGGACTTCCACTGAGGAACGCTGCATGGTTAGCGACAGGCTGCTGAGCTGAGTCAGCAAGTCACGAAGGAAACAGGAGAATTTGATGACCGCCCCATCCTTTATAATATGGAGAAAACCTCGGGCCTTTGCCTTCTGTGTTTCATTCCCAGCTCCTCCAGGTGACTGTGCCTGATAAATGTATAATATGCAATTAGTATAAAATAACATTTAAAAATATCAAGTAATTATTAAAATGAATTAATACACACTTCAACTACATTAAACTAATCACTTCTCCTGTACTGTTTCCAGGCCCTGACATATTTCTATATTTGGGAAATATTGCCACCATAACGGTCTTTTTCCTACCTGTACTAGTCTACTATACCTGCTCTAGGTGGTGCACGAGTCCCTTGTAACCTTTTAAAAAGTTTTCAAGGGCTCGCAGGAAATGTGAAACCCACCGGGTTCCTCCTATCCTTGTCGGTATCAGATGCCTCATGCCAATCTCCTCGAAGCTCACCCTTAAGTTTGCCCTGTTCACACAACTCTTGTGATAGAATGCATACAGGCCACTCAGCAGGTCATTAACTTTCCTTGCCAGCTTGTTATGGGACACGGCATCGGAGTAGGCCAACTCCAGCCGATGGGACATGCAGTGTATGCCCAGAATCTCCACTCTGTCTCCACGCAGCTGGCTAACTACACCTTTCTTGACCCCTGTCATGACAGCAGCGCCGTCTGTCCCACACGCTACCAGTTTTTGTAGCCACTGTCCTGTCTCATCTTCGCTCCCTGACACGGTCTCCATTATTGAGGATATGGCCTCAGCGATGTGGCTAGCATCTGGTTTGGCCACCGATTGGATACCAACAAAACGCACCTCCATCTTCCCTGCTGTTGCCCACCTAACATACACCAGTTCCTCTTCCATCACTGAACTGTCTGTCGAACTGTCACTCATTACTGACAGGAACTTTGTGGTGGCTAGAGCTTCTCTCAGTTTTATTCTTTCAGCCTCAGCAATGTAAAACATGAACTCCTTAGCTCTGTTTGAGTTCCTATATGTACTTCCAACTTTCAGACCTTTTTTCTCATCGACCCTAAAACACAAATTGAATAACGTTATGAGTTATCATGACTAACCTAGCTTTCTAACAAATTAATTAACTTGCACAATACTTACTCGCACATCCACACGTAGTCCGTGAAGGGCCGACCTTTCTTTCCTATAGCGTGTACGTTGCGAAACAGTATCCCCATCTTCTCAAACTCGGCCGACTTCATGAGGACCAGAGATTTCACCGCCACACTTTCTTGTAGCGAACCAGCTGCCTTCAGCCGTTTAGTCGAAATGCTTCCGATATGACTAATTGAAAGTTCATGGTCCTTTACGGTTTCAACTTTAAAATTACTTGTCCCAACCACAAAAGATGCCCCCTTTACCTTTTCACCGCCGTACGCCCGACAATCGGAGCAATACATTATTTTGTTTGCTAGATCATATACCAGCCATTCTCGATTTAACTTCCACTTTTCGTTGAAAAGTCTTTTGTTTTTCTTTGTCTCATCTTCCTTTTTGTTTTCATCGTCAGGTTTTCTCTTGTGTGTTATCTGCTCACCGGGTTTTGTTACACCTTTGATATGTCGCCACATAACTTCACCAAGCAGGGCAGCTAGCTGTCTCTTCGTTTCAGTCAGGTTTCAGTGTTGTCGGTCACTAGCGCGCAAGCGCAAAGCAGCGCTGCGTGCATGTAATACATGGGAGTTGTAGTGTCGCGCCTTTTGAAAAGACTACAATTATTCAACCCGCCAAAGTGGCTAGTTGGAGTGACTCTGTTACCCGCCACGAGCAAAATCCACCCGCATTTGGCGGGTTGGCGGGTGTTAATGTCAAGCCCTGGTTGGGTGTCATCTGCGTAGCAATGGAATTTAAAGCCATGATGATGTTACATAATGGGAGCATGTAGATGATGAAGAGAAGAGGCCCAAGAACAGAACCCTGGGGAACACCGTGTGGGACAGAGGCAGTAGTGGACTTAGCCTGGCGGATAGAGATGTAATGCTGGCGACCAGACATTTAGGAGGTGAACCAAGATAGGGCAGTTCCAGAAACAACAAGAGCAGAGAGTCGTGAGATGAGAATACTGTGAGAGATTGTGTCGAATGCAGAGGAAATATCTAGAAGAATTAGAATACTGGTGGACCCAGAGTCAGTGGCCATAAGGAGATCATTGACAACCCTAAGAAGTGCTGTTTCAGTGCTGTGGAGGGTGCGGAAAGCGGATTGAAAACATTCATAGTGGTTGTTAGATGACAAGTGTGTTTGAAGTTGAGCAGCGACCACTTTCTCAAGCAGTTTTGAAAGAAATGGTAGATTTGAGATTATATATACACGCACGTACACACACGCGCACACACACGCGCACACACACACACACACACACACACACACACACACACATAATATAAACAAATTATATAAACACAACACTGTGGTTGACTTACTTTCACGGGAGTCATCTCGTTGAGGTCCTGAATCGTTGCCGAGTCCAGAGATACCAAATATGCTAGGTTTCGACTTACGGTTTGTGTAGCGTTGTGATTTAGCGCTTAAAAAACATTTGCCGATATCTTCGAAACCGTTAGTCCGATCGAGACGAAACCACCGTCAGAAAATTGGAAACATAGGTCGATAGCTATACGCCAATGCCCAAATGCCAAAATATTGATGGTAAGGGGTCGTAAAATTCAATTAAAGTCACGTAGCGGTCATTTACGTGTTTTTTCACATAAACGTCTATAACTCTGAAGTTAATCGAGATATCTTCACCAAAATTGACACACAGATGTAGGGGCTCACTCTGAGGACACATGAAAAAAATTGTGGGATTTTGCCTCTTGGTGGCGCTATAATAGAACAAAACATGAAAATCCCATTGATTTCAATGCAGTTTTGTGATGTGAAATGCTATACTTAATGAACACATTGCTGTAACATTACGAAACTCAGAATTTGTCACCAGCACCTTGCCTTGAAGGTACTCAAAAGATTTCAAGACAGCGCCACCTGTTGGTCAAAAGTTACAATTAAATTTCCAAAAATGCTAATAACTTTTGAAAAAATATGCCTATTGTAATGACACTGGTCTTAATAGATTCCTTCGGTCATGCCGATAACATAGATACCAAGTTTGACGTATTTGGTTGAACTTCCTGTCCGCGATCTTTATTTACTTTCAAAACCTACTTTTGCGAACTTGTCCTAGACGGTTCGTCCGATTTTCACCCAAATCGAATCATATCATCTCCAGACCATGCCGACTAAAAGTTATGGAATTCAAGATGATTCGCTCAACAGTTTTCGTATACCGCAGCAGCAAAGTTGAGGCATACTGCCGAAATGACTATTAAGTCTTTATCTCTGCAATGCCTTGACATTTTGACACCAAACTTTGTATGTGTCATTGTCACCTCTCTCTGACCACATCACATCGTTTTCGTAACTGAGCCACCTATTGGTCGAAAGTGATAATCCATTAAATCATCTTAAAAGTTACTGTATATATGATTTTTTAGCCATTTGCCCAAAATTCTCTTAAAATGTCTTTAATTGCTCCTTGCTGCAGTTGGTCTGCCACTCCCACCCATGTTGGCATCTGTTGCCGCTTCTTGCGCTTGGCCCCGGTAATGGCTGCTTGCAGCTATATTTTGCTCTTAAAATTATTTTCTGTTAAAAACCAGATTTTTCCCCCAAAAATAAGTCTGGAAAATGGGGGGGTCGTCAAGTCATCTTCATTTATATAACGCTTTTAACAATGGATTGTTTCAAAGCAGCTTTACAGAGATAAACGTATAATTTAAGGTAACAGATTGTTTTGACGTTATAGCGGTTCTTGGATAATGTTATTTCCAGCTAAAGTTAACTTTGATTCACCTCCGTCGAAATGATCAGACTTTAAACGCAAACCTGTGATTAACGCTGACGGCGTTCACATGCTCATTCAGAATTGATTCTATAGTTATGTGCTTTTTAAAATATGTGCGCAGGTTTATAATTCCATACAACCCAGCCTAAACAAACTACTTTTCTTGCCTATAAATTTTGATACAGAATTTTGCTTTATTTTATCACTTCGGGGTACGCGAGCCAGAATTCACAACGCTTTATCTGTAGAGTGGGAAAGGGATCCTCCATAGGATTATGGTCCGTGTAGACGATGACGGGAGTAGAGCTGTATCCCACATGCACATCGAAGTGCTGCAAAGCAAGCAACATAGCTAGAGTCTCCTCCATAGGGAGAGGATAGTGGACACTTCAGCACTGCATTGTCATCGGGTCCAGGCGGATCTCCTTCGTCAGATCTGGATACGGCCTAGATCCGGCAGGCTGCGGGAAAACCTTGGGATAAACAAAGACACTAATATTAGCGTAGATGCCATTCTTCTTATGATGTAGCGAGTACATCAAGATTTAAGGGAAGTGTTCCCAGTTCCGGCTGACCTAATCTATGCAGCCTAACATTGAATTATAGAAGTCTATAGTGTGTTATGTGTATGCTAGGTCAAAGAGATGTGTTTTTAGTCTAGCTTTGAACTGAGTGTGTCTGCTTCCCGGACAATGGTAGGAAGACTGTTCCAAAGTTTTGGTGCTAAATAGGAAAAGGATCTACCACCTGCAGTCGATTTAGATATTCTAGGTATTATCAACTGGCCGGAATTTTGAGATCGCAATAGACGTGAAGGACTATAATGCGTTAAGAGCTCGCTCAAGTACTGCGGAGCTAAACCATTTAGTGCTTTGTAGGTAATCAACAATATTTTAAAATTTATACGATGTTTAATAGGGAGCCAATGCAGTGTTGACAGAACCGGGCTAATATGGTCATATTTCCTGGTTCTGGTAAGAACTCGAGCTGCGGCGTTTTGAACTAGCTGTAGTTTATTTATTAAGCGTGCAGGGCAACCACCCAGTAGAGCATTACAATAATCTAGCCTTGAGGTCATGAACGCATGAACTAATTGTTCCGCATTTCCCAATGAGAGCATATGGCGTATTTTAGATATATTTTTAAGATGGAAAAATGCAGTTTTACAGATACTAGACACGTGGCTTTCAAAAGAAAGGTTGGTATCAAAGAGCACACCCAGGTTCCTAACCGACGACGAAGACTTGACAGAGCAGCCATCAAGTGTTAGACAGTGCTATCCGGGATGCTGAGATGATGAAACTGATTAGGAAGATTATTGATAAAGCAATCTTTAGTGGCAGAAGTTATAGGTCTAACGTATTTATAACACGGAGTCGGCTTTGCAGCCTTGGCTAAATGTAATTTACATGAGACTAGATAATGATCTGTGATGTCATCGCTCTGCTGCAGAATTTCAACGGCATCAACATCTATTCCATGTGATAATATTAGATCTAGAGTATGATTACGACGATGAGTAGGTCCTGACACGTGTTGTCTAACTCCAATTGAGTTTACAATGTCTTTAAATGCCAATCCCAATGCATCTTTTTCATTATCTACATGTATATTAAAATCACCAACAATTAGTACTTTATCTGCAGCCAATACTAATTCTGATAGAAAGTCCGCAAATTCTTTGATAAAATCTTTATGGTGCCCTGGTGGCCTGTATACAGTAGCCAGCATAATTCTCAAATGTGATTTATCGTTTACACTATATATTTTTACATTAAGCACCAATACTTCAAAAGAAGTATATTTAAAGCTAGATTTCTTAGTGGTTTTGAAAATATTACTATAAATTACAGCAACACCTCCCCCTTTGCCTTTCAGACGAGGTTCATGTTTATAACTGTAATCTTGTGGGGTTGACTCATTTAAAATAATGTAATCGTTTGGTTTCAGCCAGGTTTCTGTCAAACACAGCATATCAAGATTATAATCTGAAATCATATCATTAACTATGAGAGATTTTGAAGTAAGGGATCGAATATTCAGCAACCCAAGCTTTATCATTTGCTCATCTGTATTATATCTGTTTTTTATTTGTTGATCAATTCAATTTTTAACCTGACGTTTTTTGGATTTCCAAATTCGGGGAACAGACACAGTCTCTATATGATGACATCTAGGTGAAAGAGACTCTATGTGATGGGATTTATCTGACCTTGGTGACGTGAGGCCGCTAGCAGACGGTCGGTTTAGCCAGTCTGTCTGCTTCCTGACCTGAGCCCCAGATTGTCATGTTTTAGACTATGAGCCAAATTACTAGAGAGAAGAGCAGCACCAGCCCAGGAGGGATGGATACCATCTCTTTTCAACAGATCAGGCTTGCCCCAAAAACTTTTCCAATTGTCTATGAATTTTATATTATTCTGCGGACACCACTTCGACAGCCAACCGTTCAGTGAGGCCAATCGGCTAACTATCTCATCACTCCTGCGTACAGGAAGGGGGCCAGAGTAAATTACAGTGCCTGACATCGTACTTGCGAGTTCACACACCTCTTTAATATTAATTTTGGTGATCTCCGACTGGCGGGGTCGAACATCATTAGTGCCGACATGAATAATGATCTTAGAGAATTTACGATTAGCATTAGCCAGCACTTTTAAATTTGCTTTGATGTCAGGCGCTCTGGCTCCCGGCAAACATGTGACTATGGTGGCTGGTGTCTCTATTTTCACGTTCCGTGTGATCGAATCACCAATTACCAGGGCACAATCAACAGAATTCTCAGTGGGTGTTTCACTGAGTGGGGCAAATCGGTTTGTTATGGGAATCGGAACGGAAGAGTGGTTCTTTGATCCGCGACTAGAACGATCTCTCACGGTCACCCATCTGCCCTGCTGCACGGGCTCTAACCGAATCATGTAAAGAGTTCACTATGCTAGGCGCATCCAAAACACTATCTAAAGATCTAGCATTCTTACCATCCTCAATTAAAGTTTGGATGCGTGTCTCTAGTTCTGAAATCTTCTCCGTCAGCCTGACTGTCTCCTTGCATTTATCACATATAAATCCTATATTGCCATCGGAGAAGGCTATACTAAACATATGACGTGTGACACAGGTGACAATAACAGGACAAGAAGACATTACTCACCGTGTTTGTTGACTGATTTCTTACTTACCTGGACTTTATGAACTCAAAGGCGCGGGCGCGCGAGAGAAAATAAATAAATAAATGAGCGCACGGGTGGCGCGTTAGCAGGCTAACGTTAGCGAGTTACTAGCGTGCTGTGTTAACAATAACGGAAGCTAGAGATGTAAGGTTAATCTGAGATGTTGGGTAAGCTGTATTTAGTAGTATAAACAACTAGATAGTAAATGATGGCTCAAAACATAAAGAAATACGAGGCTCAGGCGAAGCTTACAGCCTCGAAGCAAACAAACACACAGCAGGCAGCGAGGCAGACAGGAGCAATCGATCAGCGATCAGACAGCCCCCCCACTCCCCCACTTAAAGAAAGAACCAGTCTTCTTAGACAGGTTCTGGACGAAACGAACAGTAAAAGCAAACAAGAACATCACAATAAAAACAAGATGACACATAGTTACACATAAAGTAAATTATACATTTACCTAGCCCCGAGAAAGGGCATCTGCGACGACGTTGTCAGTTCCTTTCTTGTGGTGGATCTCAAGATTATAACCTTGAGCTATAAGCGTCCAGCGCATCAAACGTTGGTTATGATTGTACATTTTATTTAGAAAAACCAACGGATTATGGTCCGTGTAGACGATGGCGGGAATAGAGCTGTATCCCACATACACATCGAAGTGCTGCAAAGCAAGCAACATAGCTAGAGTCTCTTTTTCGATAGTTGAATAATTCAACTGGTGACGATTAAATTTAGCTGAGAAATACGATACTGGATGGGAGATGCCATCAGCACCATTCTGAAGCAGGACAGCTCCAACTCCGGTCGCACTGGCGTCTACTTCAAGCTTGAACAGACGAGCCAGGTCAGGAGCAGACAACACCGGAGCACTGCAAAGGAGAGACTTGGCACACAAAAATGCAGTTTGGCACTCATCAGACCAATTAAAAACAATTTTAGAGCTACACATCTTCGTCAACGGAGCGACTACAGTCGAGACATTTTTACAAAAACACCTGTAATAGCCAGCCATGCCTAAAAATCGTCGCAACTCTCTCCTAGTAGTGGGCACAGGGTATGCAAGAATAGCGGTCACTTTTGCGTCGACCGGACGTACTTGACCGTTTCCAACCTGTTTCCCCAAGCATGTAACGGAGGCTTTCACAAACTCGCATTTAGTCAGATTTAAAGTTAACGAGGCGGCGGCTAATCGGCTAAAAACATTGTGCAAAGTAGAGATGTGATCTGTCCACGTAGAAGAAAAAATAACGACATCACCAAGATAAATATTACAGTTCGGAACATCACCCAAAACTGCAGACATTAACCTTTGAAAGGTAGCAGGCGCGTTTCGAAGACCGAACGCCATACGCGTATATTGAAAGAATGAATCGGGAGTCACAAATGCGGAGACCTCAGAAGCACGTTCAGTTAATGGCACCTGCCAATAGCCTTTTAAAAGATCTAATTTCGTAATGTACCGAGCAGTGCCAAGATTGTCAATACAATCCTCTACTCGAGGCAACGGAAACGCGTCCGGCACAGTAACAGAATTCACCTTGCGGAAATCAGTACAAAAACGGAATGAACAGTCAGCTTTAGGTACTAAAGGCACGGTGAACTCCACGGGCTATTACTCTTTTTGCCGAAACCATTTTGAACCAAATAATCCACTTCACATTTCATGATCTCCCGTTTACCTACTGGACAACGATACGCATGCTGTTTTATGGGAACTTTGTTACCCACCTCAATATCGTGCTGGATGACAGAGGTACCAATCGGAACATCACTAAAGTTAGGATAATCTTCTACTAAATCAATCACATCCTGACGCTGTTCGCTAGATAAATAGGACAAACGAGATGGTAAAACTCTTAAAATCTCTGAATTCTTTAGATGAACACCACTGAACATCTCCGTGGACATTTTCAATCCATCATCTACATCGTCAGCACCCATGGTACTGGACAGCAAAGATACTCGTTCTACATTTAACACCGACTGTGCCTCAATCTGGGGCAAATCATTCCCCTCCCCAGTCTTCTCAGTTCGAACTACATATTTTTTCAGCATATTTATGTAGCAACATCGACTTTTTGCCTTAATTAGCTCAAATTATTCATAGGGAATTTTCATAATTAATCATGGATATGATTATTATCTTGCATGTTGCAGTCAAATTATCGAAATTGAAAATAGAGCGATCGAATATATGAATGATACATCATAACGAATTATAATTCCTCATTCATACATCAATGGTCTCATTACAGATCGATTATATGAGATAACTTTAAGGGAATTAATTTAGTTATCAAACACTCGGTTTGTCCAGCAAACAGCCGTAAGATTAACTTACCAACTTCTCAACAAAGTTATCCCTTTTTATAAACTCCAAGAAATCTCAATGTTCCGGCCGTGAACATTAATTTTCTTGTGTTTATCAAATTTAGGTTACTGAAATAGTAACAACTTGTAAAGCTTGTAGCTATGAGATCAGAATTTCATTGACTTGTAATATAAGCTAGACAGAAATCAATCAAGAAAATGGTTTTAATAATTGAAACTACGGATACAGAATTCTACATTAAAAACCCCGGGATACATATTAACAGTAAAACTAACGAAACAAACCAATAACAACGAGAGAGAGAGAGAGAGAGAGATTGAGAGAGAGAGAGTGGTCTGATCGAAAGATCATGTGAGCTAGACAGAGAGGGAGAAATAAAGCAGACCTGGAAAGATCATGAGTTTTGCAAAATTCATCACAGACACAGAACCTTTGAGACAACAAAAATCAACAGATCTTAACCCTTGAAAGCATAGTAAAACAGGTACTTGCACTGGTAAAACTCTTTTGGATGGGTGATGAGAAACCGGCGTGTGTCTCTCTCGGTCATGTGGATTCCGAGCGTTCGGGTTCGTCCAGCGCGCGTGAGCGCGGCATGTTTGAATGTCCTTGGAGGTGAAGCTTGCCAGCTGAGATCGGGCTGTGTCCATTTTCCTCGCGAGCAGAAATGGCCAGGGACCAATGCAGGGAGAGGAGAGTTTGAGTTGCACAATGGTTCTCTTTGTGTTCCTGAGGAGAACCGCGTCTTGCGTGTGTGTCCTTAAGAGCGGGTGCGTGCTTTTGTCAGCTCTTCCGGGCGAGAAGGTTCAAAGAGTCTCTTTAAAGTTGAAGTTGCCGATTACGTTCATTTCACTGAAACTAAACGTAAGAAAAGGTCCGAAGACGAAAATAAAGAAAACGGAGAAAGCTCCCTAAGGAGCCATGGAACCGGAAACCTCTCACAGGGAAAAACTCTCTAGCTACGTAAGCGCTCTGTGTCAGTCTTTTATGGAGAGGAGGGGTTCACTCTGCTTCACGTACGTGAACCAATTATCTTAGAGTGTCTCGAGCGGGAAAAGTTCTTCTTTGTCTTGTGGGGGAATGCCCGCTTGAGTCATGAGGAGATGGTATTTGAGCCGTTCGGCTCCTGAAATATGAAATGTGTAAAATAATGCACCTTACTTCATTATGAATGGTTGACCATTTGTTGAAGACAACGCTGGCTTGTTCCAAATGTGTCATGTGCTAGCCATAGTGGCACCAATCTGGTCAACATGCCCGAAGGGGGTCGTATACAGAATGCCCCTTTGTTTACTCATGAAGAACTGACCTTTGTTTGCAAATCGGGATTCGCTAATTTAGATACATCTGTCCGGATACCCTGTCAGAGTCGCTACATTTACATGGCACAAATGTGTCTTTCGTCGTCGTTCTGGTGTATGGATTATATAATCAGTATCACTCAGCTTGCTTTTTAATCACATACGGACCTGCAAATCGCGGAGCTAACGCAGAACTGGGCAAAGGAAGCAACACTAACACTTTTTCGCCAGGCGTAAAATTACGCACAACCGCGCGTTTGTCAAAACAACGCTTCATTTTTCCCTGCGAAAGAGAAAGAGCTTCCTTCGCAACAGCACAAGCATTTCGCAAATGTTCGCGGGTACGAGAAACGAAATCAAGCACATTATGTTTCTCAGATGTACCAGTAGAGAGAAACTCATCTTTTAGTACTTTTAAAGGTCCCCGTACATTATGTCCAAAAACCAACTCCGACGGACTAAAACCAAGTGACTCTTGTCGCGCTTCACGCAATGCAAATAAAACCAAAGGGACTCCATCATCCCACTCATTCCCTGCCTCCAGGCAATATTTCCGCAAACTGGATTTCAACGTCTGGTAACACCTCTCCAGTGCCCCCTGCGATTCAGGATGGTAAGCACTGGATGTGACATGTGACACACTCAAACCTTTCAACACATTTCGGAATATTTTAGACAAGAAATTAGTACCTTGATCTGTTTGAACAGTTCTCGGCAATCCGAATGTTGTGAAGAACTTTATTAGAGCTTTAGTGACGCTTTTGGGAGTTATATTCCGTAACGGAATTGCATCTGCAAACCGTGTGACAGCACACATAATTGTTAAAATATACTGCGAACCAGATTTAGTTTGTGGCAACGGCCCAACGCAATCTACTAAAACGCGTTGAAACGGATCTCCTACAGCCGGAATAGGGTGGAGTGGAGCAGGTGGCACAATCTGATTGGGCTTTCCCACCACTTGACACGTATGACAAGACTTACGATACCGAGATACATCAGCTTTCAACCCAGGCCAGAAGAAACGCTTGAGCACCCGATGGTAAGTTTTATTTATACCGAGATGCCCAGACCAAGGATGATCATGTGCCAAGCTTAAAATATGCTGTCAATTTCGAGGGCACCACAATCTGATGAACCACGTTCCAGTCATCCAAATTTTCAACATTCGATAATCGAACATTCCAGCTACGCATCAACACATTGTTGTGCCAATAGAACTGATGATTGTACGAAGGTGACCTTTTACTGTCAGCACTTAAACGACATTTCTCTAACGTATGATCACTTTTCTGCGCAGCAGTAAGAACATCGCGCGAGATAGGCAAAAATACATCAGGATCAGGACAAACAGATTCTTGGATCGAATTAACATCCATATGCTCTGTCAAGACATTTTTCTCAAACATCTCTGAAAAAATACTCACCTAAATTCACTTCATTCTCTTTAGCGAAACTTTTCGCCTGAGCGCGCGTCTTGACTGCACTAGAAGCGAAAACATTTGGATAATGTTGGGCGAGTACATCTGGTTGTTGATCAGTAACTGGCATATTAGTCACCTGTACAACTGGGATTACTTTCCCTCCAGCCAGATCATTTCCCATAATAAAATTAATACCTTTCACAGGTAGGGAAGAACGAGCCGCTACATTAAATTATCCAGAAACTAATTCAGACGTCACCCAGACACGATGAAGAGGTACAGTGATGAAACCCATTTCTATACCCTGCACGATAGTGCAAGTATCACATTCGGAATCTGCAGAGAAAGGCAAAGTATCAGACAGTATAAAAGACTGAGTTCCTCCCGTATCACGTAAGATCTTCACAGCCTTCTGGTCCTCAACACGACCAGTCAATGACACATAACCGTCAAACACGAAAGGCTGAAAACACTCATCAGGAGCTACTGAAATCACGGTCTGTGGAGACACAGTTTTCACTAAAACTGAACCGCGAGGTTTAGCGGGAAAATCCTGACGTTCATGTTTTCTTTTTAAAATTCGACACTCAGCAATAATGTGTCCAACCTTGTGACAATAGCCACACTCTTTACGCATTTTCGGGCTAAATGAACCAGGCCTGCCTTTAAAATCAGAAGAATTAACTTCATTCTCTCTGTGTGAAGTGTAACCTGAATCACTCGCACGCTTTAAACACAGGTTTATGAATAAGTGCATACTCGTCTGCTAAAACAGCTGCTTGCTGCACCGTATTAACCTTTTGTTCGTTTAAATATAAAGCAGTACGCTCAGGAACACAATTTTTAAACTCCTCAATGAGCAAGAGTTCACAAAGATTGGAAATCTGTGACTTTACACGCCTTTGTCCATCGATCAAAAAGTATACCCTTCTCCCGGGCAAATTCGACATGTCTGAGAAGCAGATTTTTTTGTTGAGCGAAAACATTGTCGGTAATGTTCAGGTACTAACTCATAAGCACGGAGAATCGCATTTTTTTACTGTCTCAAATTGAACACTCTCCTCTAACGGAAGAGATGCACAAACTTCTTGCGCTTTCCCTGTTAACTTACATTGTAACATTAATGACCAAACCTCTGTTGGCCACCTCAAAGCAGATGCTATTCTTTCAAATGCCTGAAAATAAGCTTCAACCTCTTTCTCCCGAAATGGTGGAACAATTACAATGTTTTTCGCTACATTAAATGAAGTCGAATGATCAAGAGAATCCATTACCACAGGTAGAGAGTTAACTGTAGGTATCACAGGAATATTTGACACTAATGCAGCAGCTTCAACCTCCGAAGGTCTATCTTCAAATGCAAATTTTTTAGATCTTTTTGAATCATCTCGAACAGACTGTAGCTCTAACTGGCGCATTTTAACTTTCATCTCCACATCAATACGGTGCAATTCAAGCTGATGCTCCAACTCATCCTTTCTTGCTTGAGCTCTATCTTGCGTCTTAAGTTGTAAGCGAGCTAATCGTACTTTTAACCGCAAACCTCCCTGATGTACAGGTGATTCTTCGGAAGAGAGGGATAAAGGCTCAAATTTAGGCAAAGACAAAGGTTGAGGTCCTACCTTCGCCCCACCACCGGCACCCGGCGTAACTGGATTGCCAGCGAGAGAACGCAGTGAGGTCGAAGAATGCAGTGGGAGTTGTTCCTCATCCATACCAGCTGCAACTGCTTCTACTGATTCCGGAACATCCACCAACGAAGACAACACCCCAACATTAATTAAACCAGTTAACAAACAAGCTTTCACGTCTTTCTTAAGCAACGTTTTAGAAACAGGTATTTCAAAGTGTCGAGCAATAAGGAACAAATCGTCCTTTCTACATTGTTTCCAAAACTGCAACGCTAGGTTGACTTATAAACTCTTTCAAATCAAACGTCGCCATAATAAATTGATGAGCAAAAACACAAACATAATAAATTAGTAGGCTCCGAACGACTCCGGACCTAAACCTACCTAACCAAAACTAACTAAAACCTCTCTAGTCTTCAGAGGGTACCAGTTGAGAGGCAAGCCTCTCCCCCGGAGTACCTCCAAACACAACAAACTAAAATAATAAAGAAAACAATAAATAGTAAACCGTAGTGAGAACCGGCGCAGAGCACGGCCCCCCTGGTTTACTCTACCTACCCGGAGATCGCTGTAGCACCACTATCTTTACCTGCTCATCAAACAAAATTAAAGTAATCCAAAATCCCGGACAAGCCCCCAATTTATGTTAAGAACCCTTTTGTTCAAAGTGGCTACGTAAGGGTTTCACAACATAAAGAAGGACACGTGAGACTTTGAGTACGCGGCGATGACATTTATTACTCACAAACATCCAAGAACTCAAAGAAACACGTATCACAAATAAAGAAAAATAACGAACTTCAAATAAGATGAAGGTAACAAATATTAACATGACGACCAAAAAAGTAATTTAAATAAAAGAAACAAAAAAGAAGACAAAAGAAATGCTTGTTTGCTGGTTCTCCTCTCTCCTCTCATACTCCGCTTCAGCGTCCGTCTTATAGTGGATCAGAAACGACTCCAACGAGGCGCAGGTGTATAATGATACACAGGTGCAGACCCATCAGTAATCTCAGACACACAAAAGCACAGAGTCATGACGTCATCATAAGTAGATGGAAACACGAACTGTAACAGCAGCCATCAAGTGTTAGACAGTATTCTAGGTTATTACATGTGGAAGTTTTTTGTCCAATAATTAGAATCTCTGTCTTTTCAGAATTTAGTTGTAGGAAATTACTAGTCATCCAATTTTTTATATCAGCTATGCATTCCGTTAATTTTGTGAATTGGTATGTTTCGTTGGGTTTTGAAGAAATATACAGCTGAGTATCATCGGCATAACAGTGAAAGCTAACTCCATGTTTCCTAATGATATCTCCTAATGGTAGCATGTACAGAGTGAACCGCAGCGGTCCTAGTACTGAGCCTTGTGGTACGCCATACTGAACTTGTGATCGATAAGACATCTCTTCATTTACTGCTACAAACTGATAACGGTCAGGTAAGTATGATTTAAACCATGCTAATGCAATTCCACTCATGCCAACATAGTTTTCTAGTCTATTTAAAAGAATGTTGTGGTCAATGGTGTCAAATGCAGCACTAAGATCGAGTAACACTAATAGAGAGATACAACCACGATCGGATGATAAGAGCAAATCATTTGTGACTCTAATGAGAGCGGTCTCAGTACTATGGTACGGTCTAAATCCGGACTGAATGTCCTCGCAGATATCATTTCTTTCTAGAAAGGAACATAGTTGTGAAGATACTGCTTTTTCTAATATCTTTGACAGAAAAGGCAGATTCGAGATCGGCCTGTAATTGACTAATTCTGTAGGATCAAGTTGTGGTTTTTTAACAAGCGGTTTTATCATAGCCAGTTTAAAGGTTTTTGGTACGTATCCTAGAGTCAAAGATGAATTAATGATATTAAGAAGAGGATATATGACCTCTGGAAACATCTCTTTCAGTAGCTTAGTCGGTATAGGATCTAACATACAAGTTGTCGATTTAGATGAATTAACGAGTTTGCAGAATTCTTCCTCTCCTATAGCAACAAATGAATCAAATTTTTCCTCAGGGAGACTACAATGCACTTCCTGATGCGATACTGTGGTAGACGGTTGCATAGTTATAATTTTGTCCCTGATATTATCAATCTTATAAGTGAAGAAGTTCATAAAGTCATCACTGCTGTGTTGCTTGGACACTTCTGAGCTTGAAACTTTCTTTTTCGTTAGTTTAGCCACTGTTTCAAATAAATACCTTGGATTATGTTTATTTTCTTCTAATAGGTTTGAAAAATAAGCAGATCTAGCAGCTTTTAAAGCCTCTATGTAAGCAATCGAGCTCTCTTTCCACGAAATCCGAAATACCTCTAGTTTAGTTTTCTTCCAGTTGCGCTGCATTTTTCTGGCTACTCTCTTAAGGGCCCAGGTGTGCTCGCTGTACCACGGCGTTGGACTATTTTCTTTAATCTTCTTTAAGCGCAACGGAGCAACTGCGTCTAAAGTGTTGGAAAAGAGAGAGTTAAACGTTTCTGTTGAAATATCAAGTTCTTCTAAGCTATCGTCTTATATTTAGGGTTGTCTTATATTCGGGTATATACGGTACATGGTTAAATATTTGACCACTTGCTTGAGCAACTTAATATACATAGAAGTAATGCATGGAATTATAGGCCTACGTTGTTTAAATTGTGTTTAAACGTGCATACGTCCATTCAAGTTTGTATATGTGTACAAAGAGAATCGCAATGCTGACACAACTTTTTTTTTTAATAAAAGTTGCTGCATAACTTCTGGATTTGAAATAAAAATAGTGAGTATGTGTTTGTGGTACAGCCGCGGATCAGTTACGCACTACAAATGCAGCATATGTGAAAGCACTATAGTGCGTGCTGCTCCTGTACCGTATACGCACCGCATACGCAGTGCAAATGGAGTATGTGTGAAACGGGCGTAAGTGTTTAAAAAAAAAATCATGACCTCATCGGGGGCTGAGCCCCCCAAATATTGAAATCCTAGAATTGCCCCTGGTTCTTGACATTAATAAGTATTAAAGTTGACCACACTTTATGCTGATAGTCTCACAGAGCTTTTAGGCCTCATAGTAATAGACCTAATGTGTGTATTCTGTCTTAAATTACACAGTGTAGATCATGGATTGAGCTGGAAAACAGCAGATGTCTGGAGATCCTGGCAGAGAAAACGGGAGGAGGTCTACTCTACTCCAACATGGAAAGACTATTTTCTCCAGATTTCACATCTCAATCCTCGCATCAGCAAGAGTCAATAAAGCCCAAGACTAAAGGAGAAAAGCCAGTCAATGGCTTGATGTTACATACCTCTGCAAATGTACATAAGGTTAAGTCAGACAGTCTCTCTGCAAATGTACATAAGGTTAAGTCAGACAGTCTCTCTACATGCAGAGGAAAAAAACGTTTGTCATCTTGTGAGGCAAAAAATATTTCTTACCCACATTCAGACCGTACACTTTTCTCAGTTCCCTCAAAGCAAACTAATCTGTCTTCAGAAACAGATGGACAAGACAAGTCACTCATGCTGGTTTTTCAGCATTTGGTGTGCATTGCAAAGTTTTTTGACAACATGTCTTTTCTGGATGGTTATTTACAAAGACCATCTCTCAGTGGAACTGGACATTGCAAACCGGAACCTCTTGGTTGGATGGGTGCAACACTGAATGATAGCTTATTGGACTTACCAAGAGAGGAGCAGATTGGACAATGTTTTGAGAATTCCTCAGAGATATTGGCCATTGTGGAAGGTTTGGGTTTTCTTCAGTGCCGGACTGAACTCTCTGGAATCTGGACGGAAGCTGCGAGGCTGAGGGAGAAGTTGTCTTCAGAGAGATGGGAAAAAATAATTTGTGCCCTTTCTCTGCCATCTGACAAAAAAAAACTCAAATTGTGTCTCTGCAAATTCTGTGCACCTAGGTGTGTGTTGTATTAAATGTTTACATGAAGCTTTAACTTCATCCATGTGTGGCAGTGTGCTAATATCATGTGGTATGTGATTTTGACTTTTTTTTTTTTTTTTTTTTTTACAGTGGTGTCCAGAAGCGCAAGGAAATTGTATCCATACTGATCTCCAGCAAAAAGGTCTTTTGTCATAGTAATAAACCTGCTCTTTCCATGGACTACCTGCCTACTCTGCGCTCAATCTGTAGATCAGAGAGAGTTAAAGAACAGCACTCGGTCAGGTATTTGAATTTGGTCCATGTACAGCTTGGAGTCTTAAGATTCATGAATGTGCCACTCTAAAGTTATACTTTGAAAGGAAATTTCTGTTTTATAATAAGAAAAAATTTACTGCAATTCTTTAATGTAATCTTTTTTTTAATGATTAAGATTTGCTCTTTTTTGTCTCTCACTGTCAGACATTCACACTACCTCTCAAGCCTTCAGCTTCCCAGAAGCACGCTGGAGCTTATGGCCTTGGATTTCCCTTGATGTGTGACCGATGTGCTGCTCTAGAAAACCTCCATGACTTCTAAACTGTTTACTGTTTTGTGACAGGAATGTGACTTGTGTTTGTACATGATTACAGAAATATATATGTAAAGTCTGATATAAGATCATTTACTCTTGTCAAATAAAGAAAAATAAAAAATATATCTATAAAAAAAACTTTAAAAAATGTATTTTGACTAATTAGCAGTGGAGAATTTTCACTAGTACCTCAAATGAACATAATGGTTGTCATAATGCACATCAGTACCATTCATATTACATACAGTAACTCCAAAAAGTATTTGGACACTTTTAGTAAATCACATTTAAAAATGTCTGAATTTCATTGAATACATATTAAAGGGTTAGTTTACCCAAAAATGAAAATTAAGTCATTAATTACTCACCCCCATGCTGTACCAACCCCGTAAGACCTTCGTTCGTCTTCGGAACACAAATGAAGATATTTTTGATTAAATGTGACAGCTGGATCACTCCTCCATAGGCTCCCTAAGGGAATGAATCCTGACGGCCCAGAAAGTCAATGAAGAAAATGTTTAAATATTCCATGTCACAGTGGCTCAACTATAAGTTTATCAAGCGACGAGAATACTTTTTGTGCGGAAATAAAACAAAAATAACGACTTTATTCATTTTCTTCCTTGTAGGCCTGAAACGAGACTTCAAGAGATTTCCATGACGCATGCGCGAGAATTACGATCTCCTTCAACTACTTCAGTTAAGTTCTCGCGCGTCGTGGAAATCTCTTGAAATCTCGTTTCAGGCCTACAAGGAAGAAAAGGAATAGTCGAATAAAGTCGTTATTTTTGTTTTATTTCCGCGCAAAAAGTAATCTCGTCGCTTGATAAACTTATAGTTGAGCCACTGTTGTGACATGGAATATTTAAACATTTTCTTCATTGACTTTCTGGGCCGTCAGGATTCATTCCCTTAGGGAGCCTATGGAGGAGTGATCCAGCTGTCACATTTAATCAAAAATATCTTCATTTGTGTTCCGAAGACGAACGAAGGTCTTACGGGGTTGGTACAGCATGGGGGTGAGTAATTAATGACTTAATTTTCATTTTTGGGTTAACTAACCCTTTAAACATCAAACCAAGTGCCATATGCAAACAAATAATGCAAAACAAATAGCTTTTCTCAAAACTAACTAGTTTTGAGGCAACTTCTTTAATATTTAACCAACTGGTCTCAAGGTTATTTGTAAATGTTATAGTCAGTTCCCCTTAAATCCACACAGGTGTTTCAGCAGAATAACAACTGGTGTAGTTAATCAAATTAACTATAAACATTTTACACAAAATTTGATGTGTCCAACAATCTTGCTTCATACTTTAAACATTGTGTTTTGATATTTTTTATATATTACATTTAAAGTTTGTGGTCAGTTTTTATTCAACAAGGAAGCATTACATTCATCAAAAGTGACAGTAAAGACTTTTAAATTGTTACAAAAAATCCTACTTCAAAAAATGAATACTGCTCTTTTGAACTTTCGTCAAAAAGTCCTGAAAAAAAAAAGTTTCCACAAAAATATTAAAAAGCATAACCTTTTTAATTATATTAAGAAATGTTACTTTGCCATCTTACGTATTCAGATATTTTGAATTGTAATGTTTCACACTATTCGCTGTTTTTACTGAATCAAATAAATGCAACCTTGCTGAGCTTAAGAGACTTTGTTTAAAAATATAAAAAATAACCTGCCTCTACAAAATGTATGCCTTATCTAATCGTGTGTTGTCTAATGTGTTGGGCTTGAAAAGGTCTGTCATGTTAAATGTTTCCACACTGGCTCAGGGGACACTATATTTTGATTCATTCTCATGTGAAAAATGAAAACAAACCACCTTGACTCTTTTTAATAGATTCTTTAATCCCAAAACAACTATCCCACTGGACAGTACAGTTCACATTCCCCCTTGAGCACCAACCTGGGGTTTAGTGCCTTGCTCAAGAGCTCAGCTCTTTCTTTGTGGGGATCAAACCGACATCATTATGATTACAAGCCTTGGGATACAGAAGTGGAGCAATGACCACCTGAGTGTTGCATTTCAATTTATAAGGCTTCTCCTGGTCCAATTTAAAAGTTGGGGGAACAAAAATACTTAAATCCTTTGTCATGTTCAAGATACTTGCTTAATCACTCAGCTAATTAAATCCAACAAATAAGACAGTCATCCATTAGTGATTTATTCCTGCAGGAGTTCGAAAAACGCAACAGCTTGCAGAAGAGCATCACACAGCTCTTCCCCTCTATTCCTACTGCTCATCTGAAAGGAGTTCCTGTGCTTTAACACCAAGTCGTGAGGGAAAAGAACACGTGGGTCTCGCTTCATCACCGACTCCGTCATCATTTTCCTCACTGTCTCAGCTCCACTTGTCCGACAATCTCCCACTATTAGGTCGAAATGGCGGCCAATGGCTGTGCGCAACATGTTAAGGACTTTGGGAGGGCTTCCCGGTTCCCTCGCTGAAGTGAGTAAAGAAAATAGCATGGCCTCTACTGTCCGGAGATGGACCATGACTGGATAAAGAGAAGTATTCTGGGGAGAGATGCTTGGCTTCTCCACCACAAAAAAGTCGGCAGCAGGAAAGCTTGAAAGAACAGTAGAGATCTAGGGTTGACAAAGAAAATACACTGTAATTCAAATTGGTTATTCCAGTGCAAAACTAAGATAAAATAATGTGCATGAAAGTAAGTACTAAACAGAATTTAAACCAGCAACTCTTGTTGACAGAAGAACTTAAACCGACATGTTTTGGCAGGCAAATGATTAGAGTTGTATTCTGTGAGGAACATACCAATTTTTTTTGTTTTTTTTAATAAAATAAATAAAGCCAAAACCTTAACCATATTAATTTTCAATTCAACTGATTCAATGAGAAATACATGTTTTCAACATTGTCGCCACATACTAGTGTAGCGACGTAATTGATATAATCTTTATTTAAAGCATCAAGTTACTTTCAAAAGGTGATTTACTCTATTTTGATCGCAAACGCAGACATCAGTGTTTATATCCAAATTATAAACGTTTATCCCAGTAATGTAACACATAATGATCCTGTGTGTTTGAAAAGACTCTTTGTGAAACGGTTTCATACCCATACTGTTCATGACAACTGCTCTCTCTGGATCAGCGGCAACACAGATCTGAATGTTTGCTGTGATCGTACTTGTCAAAGGTTTAATAGATATTGACGAATCGTGCTAATTTAGGAGGTTACGATTAATCGTGCAGTTCTATCTTATTGTGAACCATTTATCCATGCATGCATAAAAAATTTTTTGTTCATTTGTTGACCTTGTAATTAGTAAAAAAATAAAAATAAATATGATGATCCAACTGCATCTTCCGGGGAAATGACAGATATCTCCATTTATTTTGTCTGGATAAACACCGCCCCTTACTTACTATCAACGGCTAGCTATGCATTCAAATCTGCCTCCATCCAATAAACAATCAATGCATAGAACCTAGTCCCTAGAACCCTACATTTTCTTCTATCCACAAGGGTTGCTGGTTTACCTTCTCAAAAGAATATGCAAAAATTTTAATATTAAACCTAGATACTGTTAAATCGCAAATAAATGAACAAAAAACTAAATTTAGAAACTCACATCGTTCAAATAATCTGATGCCATGTACGTTCCTTTCATAAAGCTCTTGCACTCTGCTTGCTGCCAGTCTAAGACAGTTTTCACCCGATCCATGTGTGTCCATGCTATTTTATTAGTGCCACAAACAATGGACACGATAGAGCTTGCATCCTGCAAGACATTCAAGAACAAAATATAGCACAAAATTCTTCATTCACAAAAGCTATTAAATATAGTGGTTTAGAAAAACTGCCTCACCTCCAAGAAAGCTCGGTCAACCTCCGGTCTTATAAATTTAGCCAGATGGACTTTTCCCTTTTTCCTCTCCTTCCTCTCAGCTGGTTTGAGGATAGAGTCAAAGGCTATGACAGCACTCTTGTGTTTCAGTAAGGGTACATTAATGACACTCTCCAGACTGTTGAACGGTCCATGTCTGGTTCTGTAGTCGATGATGTTGACAGCCCTCCGTCCTCGCAGCAGTTTGACCTGTGCAAGTTCTGACTCTGTAGCTGTATTGAGGCACTGGAGGATGACAGCACGCTGCTCTGTCGTATAACATGAGTCCAGGGGTTTGTCGTTTTCTTGGCACAATTCAGAGGAAATGGATGCATTGAGGGTGTCAAACCCAGACACCATTATTCTGCTCCTTCTGCAAAAGGTGCAGTGCAAGAATCTGAGCTCATATTCAGGCAAGGAGCTAGGAGGACGACAGAACAGACTGTAATCCCCTGCAATCAATGAATGGTTTAGTCAGAACATAATCAAACAGGACAATAACAAAGACAAAAGCTCTACAGAAGGATATAGTGTCAATATAACCAGCTCAATTCCGTCTAAGTTTTTTGGTTCTCAAATGCATCAGTAAGTTAAATCAATATTTTCTGAATTAGTAATTGTATTTTAAGCCCCAACTGAAAAATGTATTCAACAATTACAAATAAATTCTTGTAAAATACTTAACGGTGTATATAACTCTACACTTCAAATTAAATGAGTGCAATTGATAATCCAAAAAGATATGATGATCTGCAAGACACTTGTGATTGGCATCACAATGACTAGGTCTTATTGAATTTCATACCTAATATCTTTACATGTGTTATTATTACCTTTGAGGACGATAGAGGACAGAAGGCGTTTCGCGACCCACATGTTTGATCGATCGTCACAGCACAGTATTGGTATTTATATTACATATTGCGTTGCCCTCAGAGGTCCGAAGTTAAGGGTTCGTGAGGAAACATGGCACGTGTGATTTTGGTTCCGACTACGAATTAACTCTTCTGCCTAGAAAACAAAGCTATGCGTGGACTTTCAGTTTCGATTCCAAAGAAAATTGTTGGCATGATGTCGGCATCATATGAGGATATTGTGAAGTTCGTCGCGAATAATCTTAAATGCTTGATATGTTTTAATATTTTCACAAAGCCAGTTACACTAGTTTGTGGGCATAACCATTGTCTGAAATGCATCAATGAATATTGGTCACGAAACGTTAGCGGCGCAAAGAGAGATTGCCCACAGTGCCGGACAGAAAGCAGTTTACCAGAAATTAACTTTACTCTGTGTGACATACTGGAATTACAGGAGCTTGGTGGTCGCGAGAGGTGGGAGCAGATTCTGACAGAAACAGATCAAGACTATATACCTCAACACGCTGGGAGAACTATTACAAAAGTGGCAAGTTCATGGTCTAATTTCATCAAGTTCATAGATTTATCTTAACAAACAGCATAATGAAACAATATAATATTGAATATAGAGGTAAATCGGTATAAATATGGCTGGTCTGTTGCCTGGTTTTGGGCACTTTCACCTGGCCAGGCTGGAAGAAACCCTTAACCCAGGAAACAGCATAGGCTGGTTTAAGCAGGCACTTTCCTGTAGGGAACTATTTGATTTTAACCTAAATTGCTGGTTGAAGAAAAAAAACATTATTTGTGTTGTTGGCCATTAACAAAAAAATGATGTTGCACACACTCATGTACAAACTCATGTGCGCGCACACACACACACACACACACACACACACACACAGGGGAAGTGTGTCTGGTGTGCTAAATTTAAAACGATTCTAACTTTTACTTCAACTGCTTGCTCTATAGGATAGTTTAATGAAACACCTGGATTGGTTAAATACTGAGATGAAAAAGACAGAGGATTCCCTTTCAGCTGAACTAAACTCAAATCAGGCATGTGAGGTAATGTGTAGCGTCTTAGTAGCCTACTTTCAAAGTTGCACATGTACTATAAATAAATCTTAAGAAATAATGAATTCATTTTGTATAACTCAGGATGGGTTTTATGATTCCTCGGCTGTTCTGATGGATGTTTCCAGCTCATCTATTGACAGTGATGCTTCAACTTATGCCGACAGAAGTTTTAGTCTGGCATCAGGGGATCATCAGGAACAATCTTCTCAGTACAGTACAGAGGTACAGCACCTTTGGTTTCTTAAGATATACCATTGTAACTGTAACAATAAGTTTGCACTTTACATGAGGACTCTGAGGATGGCCCACAAAGAGCATTATGTTTGTATAAATTTATGTGTAGGCTACAGTTCTCCATGTGGGAAAACGCTACATAACATTTAAATAAATGTAAATGAAAGGTGTTGTTTGTGATGTTAGCCGTTCTAGAGCTCCCGCGACTCTAGAAAAGTCACAGCCCCTTTTCTACATCCCGCAAAGCAAGATCGGCATGTACTTTGTGGATCTCAGCTCCCTTCATCAAAAGCTTTACCGATGTTCACATACATCTTCCTGCTTTTGCATTTGCTTTTAAGATGCGCCAATCTGTCAACAACAGCTTAAAACATCTCAAATAATTAAAAACTTCAAAGGTAAATTTATCACAAATGTTGTCTTTTATCTTCTGTGGTGATGGTGCTGAATTTTCTTCATCATACCATTGAATCAATGAACGAATGAATGAATAATATATATAGTGCTTCTGCTTTTAGATACTATTGTATACTTAAAGAGCTTTACAATGGGATCAGGGGTCTCTCCTCAACCAGCGTGCAGCATCTACTGGATGACATGATGGCAGCCACAGCCATTCCATGCATTTCACATACAGCACCTTTAAAACAAAAACCTATTGGGTTTCATTCACTAATAATTCACAAATAATTCTATACAAGTGTCACTTGTTTTCTCCCAAATTTCAGTTTATATATAACGGGTGTGTAACGCCCGGCTCGATCGGCCCAAAATCCGGCATCCGATCAGCGGGTGAAGGTCTCTGCTTATTACTGTCTTTTCTCGTGGCAAAGTATTTTGATTAAATGCAATACATTTTTCATATGTATTCTCTCGTTATTTCATCTGACTCCATACATGAAAAGGTTTTTAATGATATCTGTGCATCATTAAATATAAGCGTATAAAAAATATCCTTTTAACTCTAATGAAATAATATCAAAGTCAGTTAGAATCATCAAATGTAACAATTTATTATGTCAGGTAAATTTATCATCAGTTCAAAGATAATGAATACAAAACATCAAATGTTCTGGAATAAAGAGAAGACGAACCCGACATTAGGAAATAGGCTACGTGAAGCTGAGAGTCTCGCGGACTCAGCCTCACCGGCTCATCTGAAGTACAGAAAAGGCCCTTATCTCTAGTTGCATTTCATTATATAGCCAGACCTCATGTAAACATGAGTTCACAGTGGAAATTTACTGTGATCACCCTCCCAGACTTACTGGGGGCAGAAGTTGGTTTACATGGTACCATTTGCTAACAGTGGGAATTAGCATTGAGTTAACACCTTCTCCCATCCACCCTCCTTTGTGTGTATGCTATCTAAACTCTTAAAAACTTTATTACCTTTTGTTTTACTTATTTGTAAATGAGACATTTGTACCAGTCGCACTGAGACATTTCAAATGATATTAAACATATGTATAATACTCGATGATAATCATTCACCATTTAAACCATCTAGATTCTTGTATGTGTTTGGGTAATCCCTGCATGGGGGATGAGGGAGTTCAAATGTTAATTTTCAGCAAGGTCCTTTGTCCACTCGAAGAGTGGTAGTTCCTCAATCAGTTTTTCCAATTTTTCCAGTCTTGCAGGTGCAAAAGCTACATTTTGATATCATAGACAATTTTATCTTTGAGTAAATCTCAAGAAAAGCCAAGTATGTAATTTTCAAAACCAGTTGAAACACAAAAAAAAAACAGTTTATGTACCCCCAATACTGGACATTTTTTATGTCTCTTTTATCTTACACACATATTTGAGATTTTGGACAAATCCGCGCTAAGGCAAGCCTCCAAGGTTAGCAAAAAAAGCGTAACACCCCTGTATGCAGGGAAGGAGACCAGATGCAGTTTTTTTTTTAATGGATGTCAATGGAGGAAAAGTAAAGTGGGAAAATAGCTTATCATTTATTGAATCTACAGCCTACATCAGCTATAATTTTCAACATGTTTTCCATTAAACATTCGTTTTGGATAGATCTATTTTTAGAGTTTACACCCGTGTGTTTTAGTTTGGTTCTGTTCTGTTCTGTTCCTGTTTGCCTGTGTTACCTTTGCTTGTTTGTTTGTCTCACATGTTTCTTGTTATGTTAATTACACCTGTGTGTATTTAAGCCTTGAGTTCTTTTTCGTTTTCTTTTCATTGTTCGTTGACATTTATGTGGTTTGCTAGTTTTATACGTTCTCCCTTATTGCTCCAGAGTGTTAAAGGGTTTGTTCACCCAAAAATGAAAATTAAGTCATTAATTACTCACCCCCATGCTGTACCAACCCCGTAAGACATTCGTTCGTCTTCGGAACACAAATGAAAATATTTTTGATTAAATGTGACAGCTGGATCACTCCTCCATAGGCTGCCTAAGGGAATGAATCCTGACGGCCCAGAAAGTCAATGAAGAAAATGTTTAAATATTCCATGTCACAACATTGATAAACTTATAGTTGAGCCACTGTTGTGACATGGAATATTTAAACATTTTCTTCATTGACTTTCTGGGCCGTCAGGATTCATTCCCTTAGGGAGCCTATGGAGGAGTGATCCAGCTGTCACATTTAATCAAAAATATCTTCATTTGTGTTCCGAAGACGAACGAAGGTCTTACGGGGTTGGTTCAGCATGGGGGTGAGTAATTAATGACTTAATTTTCATTTTTGGGTGAACTAACCCTTTAAGAATCTTGAATAAAGACTATGTTGCTTTATAGTTAGTCTCGTTGTGCGTGCTACAGAGCTCGTGTTACTGAAACTGAAAAATGCTGTTTTATTAGAGTAGTCACAGACAATTTTGCAGCAGATAGAATTCAGTTTACAGCATTTCTCATTCATTTCATTCATTCATTCAGTCTCATTCATTCATTCATTTCATTCACAGCTTTGCCATGACAGGGGAAAAACTATTAAAATATATTAGTATACAAATATATTAAAATAGAAAACATTTACTTTAAATTGTAATAATATTTCAGTAATATAACTGTTTTTACTTTATTGTTTATCAAATAAATGCAGCCTGGTTGAGCATAAGAGATTTGTTTCAAAAACGTCTTACTCGCCCAAACTCTTAAAGGGGTCATATAATGGTACATGCACTTTTACAAGTTGATTGCACTGAAATGTGTGTTGGCAGTGCCTTTACACAACCATCATAAAATGATAAAAATCCATCCAGTGTTTTTTTTTAATCTCCTTATATGTTTTCCCCTGCCCGAGCCGTTCGATTTTGTGACGTCACTAAATCGGACGCCCCTCCCACGATTGTTGATTGACAGCAGCGTTTCAACACAGACCCGCCCTCGTGAGTGAGTGAGCGAGCTGTCAATCATAGTCCGCGCGGACCGGCGCGGTCATTGTTGATATGCACGAGCACTGTCTATGAGCAGAATGGCGTCTAAGCGATTGTGGTGTTCTGTTCTTGGGTGTAATAACGAAAACAGCAGTCATTTTAATGTTCCTAAATCAGAACCACTTAACACGCAGTGGCTGAGTTTGTTTTCGAAGGGAATATTCCCCACGAGCAACGTCACTGCTTTCATGTTTGCGCGAATCATTTCACACACCAGACTGCTTTATCAGTATAAAGCTGGTTTTGCTAAGAAGCTGCTCATGAAAAAAGGATCGGTACCAGATATTCGTGTTCCTGCCGAACCTCCAGAAGAACTGAAGTGAGTGTAACGTTTTATTAAACTCTATATTAATATTCATATTAATCTTTGCAAATCGCTAGCTGCACGCTTCACAGTGAATGCGTCTAAGGTTTACACTCAGGGTACATTACGGCATGTTTTCTATGTATGACGTTCTCAATATAATTCATAATCCCACGTTTATACTGAACAACGCGTTATGGTTTTTGTGTTATTGTGTTCAGACGGTGTACGGACAGAACAGAGAGGCGGGGTGAGCAAAGCTTATTATTATTTAAAGTCATATGCACTGAAACGGCGTGCTGAAAACAGACCTGTTTTTGACCATTGTTTTCTTACAATACTTATGAGTATTTTTTAATTAAAGTATATTACAAACTTTTAATTTAGACCCTAAAGAATCACATTAGCTTGTTAAAAATGGCATTATATGACCCCTTTAAATGGTAGTGAATGTACAAATGTATAGATTATTCATGATGAATTATGTGTGCACGCATGTGAATGAGACCCATTATGTTTTTACGAGATGTCTAAATGAGAGGTTTTGGAACCAAAGTATTTTCATCAAATTACACCAGCCCAGCAAGTTCATGTACTGGATAGTGATTTAGGGATCTTGTTAAATTTTATGTGGAAAGAGGCTGATTGTCAAAAACCTAATCTCTCTCAGGAGAGTTCTCAGGAGTTTGTAGAAGAGGATCCAGTCTATCTGTCTGAAGATGCTGATCTAACTCTCAGTGCAGGAGCACAGCATCATAACAGCGACGGTGCTGAGGGTAATGTTTTTATGCTAACAGTGATTTTCATGCTTGTTTGACTAAATAATGTGTGTTGGTGATATTCATGCTCTCATTTAAATGTCTCTCCCCCCCTCCAAGCTGCTCTTCATCCAAAGTTTGTTGAGCTTTCCTTCTCTCCCCACCTGGGAAACCGAAGGCTGGTTTTTCATACAGAAAGCCGTACAATGGGAACACAACCAGGGCCCCAAGTTAAAACTTCACATGGGCGCTTTGATGCCTGTCAGTGGATGGCGATGCAGGAATTCACAGGAGGGTGGTTTTACTGGGACGTGGACACCACACGCAGCACTGGATGGGCTGTTGGGGTGGCGTATCCCACTCTGATGCGTAATGAGATTTTGGGAAGAACTTCCTCATCTTGGTGTTTGGAGTGGAGCTGTAGGCAACTGAGTGCTTGTCACAATAATATAAAGACCCCTGTTAAGCATAGTGTCCCTAACGGGATCAGAGTTATTCTGGACATGGCAAAAGGACAGCTGTGCTTTCATAGTCTGGATGATAGCCGGCTTGAATTACACAGTTTCCACATTTATTTCACTGGCCCTCTCAGACCTGTCTTCTGGCTTTATGGGTTGTCGAAATGTCAAAATGCTTTAACATTTCCTTTACAATAGCTTATACACTCCATTTTGCTTACAGAGTGTCCTATTTATATATCCTATATATATATAAAAAAGGAATCTTGAATTGTATTTAACTTTTTTCATTACATACCTGTGTAATCTCATTTAGTTTCTGGTATTTAACCGCTTAGCTATACACAACCATAAATATTCTAGGACCAAAGAATGCCCTTTTTTGCCTTGTTCAGCCAGCTTCATTTTTCTCCATCGTCCCTGATTAAAAATAATAATAATACAAACAGCTTAAACCTGATTATAATAAATTAATCTTGGGGACATTTACTGTTCAACAATTTTATTGATTTGACTGCACTGACACTATTGGATGAAAACTGAACTGAGCTGGACTATGACATCACTGTTTTCTGCAGAACTGCTTTATAGATAAAATGAACTAATTTAACAATTGATTATCTTTATAACGGAACTGAATCAACACTGAACTGACTTCAGTTGAACAATGACACTATTTTCTTTTAGAGCTGCTGTACAGCCGATATTAGCTTTGTTTTCATCATTGAATCATTTCATTGTAAAGCTGCTTTGTAAAGTGTTATATAAATAAAGGTGACCTGAAAATAAATAAATAGGTTGCAACATATACATACACACTTAAATAAGCAAGCAAGCTTCAATCAGCTCTGCTCTCCAGACCAATATAAAACCACTCAACACCATTTTGGTGCTTTCCTGGTTATTTCTATTCTTTTTATTGGTCATATTGGTTGGGTAATACTGTTGGTTTTTGTCTTTTTTGTGTGTTTGGACGCTTTGGATAAAGGTTAATGAATAAATAGGCTTAACTATGTAATGTAAATGTACTGTTAATTGTTTAATATACTGTAATCTCAACACAACACAAATGGTTCTCGGTGGAATGTATCTTGAAACCATGTGTAAATGGTTATTTTCAACTAACAACTACTATTTTAAAACTGAAGAATCTTGCGTCTTCTTTTGAATTTTGCATAGTTTGTCCCTTTGTGAGACCCGTAGGCATGTTGGAGGTCAGAAGGGGGCGTGTGTGCGTTACATCTACACCAGTTAACAGCCGCGCTGAGTGAATCCATCCACTCCATAAATACCAATACTGATGTTTATATCATCTACAAACGTCGTATCGCCTCATAATTTTAAAAATAAACTTGTTTTGACTTTTACACAATGCCACGCTTATTTATTGTGAAGTTAGACGTGGATTGCTGTGAACGCCTGTAAAATCCTGACGATTATAAACGGGTAAATGCGACTTGACTTCGGAAGTGGGAAATATGCGAAAAGACGTGAGGATTCTGCTGGTTGGTGAACGTAAGTCTCTTATTAATGGCAATAAGATGGTGTCTTTGTTTGTTACGAAACGACCGTAACCTTAAAATAAGTGAAACTTATAATGAAATCAACATTTACAGTCTTATTTACGCTTATAGGTGATAGACATGTTTGAAATTGTTGCATTGTAACATGAAATCGCAGTTTTGTCTGATACAAGGTTACTGTACCGTCACTGCAGGCTGTTATAACCTGCTATTGTAATGACAGCGCATGGCTTCATAACAATAACATTGCACATAGACACATTTGGTTAGATTTATGTATGACAATATGTAACAAGATGAGAGGGTTAGTAAACTTCCTACAGTATTTAGTCAACGTTTTTGAGCATCTTTACGTGCCTCTTTCAGTCTGTGTTACCATTACCCATACTGTCTAGGACTACGTACGTCGATTTTTTGTCTAAGCAGACAGCCCACTATCTTTTACGAAAACTGTATTGCTCACTGGGTTTACAGAATGACATCTAGGTTGTCAGCATTTGCAAAATACAATGTGTAAAAAAATAACTTAAAGGGATAGTTCACCCAAAAATGAAAATACTGTCATCATTTACTCACCCTTATGTTGTTCCAGACATGTATGAGTTTCTTTCTTATGTTAAACACAAAAGAAGATATTTTGAAGAATTATGGTATTGGTAACCAGACAGTTGATGGTAGCCATGCATTGACTTCCATTAGTATTTCACATGGAAGTCAATGGCTACCTTCAACAGAAACTCATACAGGGTTGGAACAACATAAGGGTGAGTAAATGATGACAGAATTTTCATTTTTGGGTGAACTATCCCTTTAAGGGTTCTGACTCCTATAACATTGACAATATCTAAAGTGGTCCATGAAGAGCTGTTTACAATAAAAGGAAGGATAGGTTTAGCTGTGACAGGTTTTTTTATGGAATGCAAAAGGTTGGTCAATATTGTAGCTTGCCAAACTCAAATGTATTTGCCTATCTGATCTCTGTTAACTTATTTATGAGTTTTATGATCATAAGAGGGTTTCATCTGGCTTTAGACCTGGTAGCCTGTAACATTATGAAAGGACGCCCCCAGTCCCTACTAAAATATAAATTAAAATTGCATGAGGAATTCTCGTGTCTAGGTTACATTAAGGATTTCAGCGTTGATCTGTGGAGATGAGGAAATCGGTAATGCTCTTTTATTTGTGTGTGTGTATAAACAGCCAAAGTGGGGAAGACATCCCTGATCATGTCATTGGTCAGTGAGGAGTTCCCGGCTGTGGTATGTATTATTATTACCATTACAGTCTCTGTAAAAAAAAATTTTTCTGACTTTATTATTTGCAAGAGTGTCAACAGTGTTTGGTGTCAGTATGGATGTTTTTGTCATAATAGGTTCCTTATAGAGCTGAGGAAATCACTATACCAGCAGATGTCACACCAGAGAGAGTCCCCACTCATATAGTAGACTACTCAGGTATTAAACCAGCAATTTAATTATGTACTAGTTCAATGGCCGATACTGATATATTGATTGATTTTATGATAGCAAAAGCACAACATTACTGACTTTCTTTTGGAGTGTCTATTTACACTGTACAGCTAGCACAGCAAATACTGCCAATAGCCCATCTTGTGGCAAAGGCTACTTTAGGGGTTTGTGTAAGGGGATGAGGGATAGGGACAAATACTTTTTCAATGAGGCAGCATCCATTTATTACTTTTATAAATATTATATATAAACGGAAGATGTTGCTATTGATGCATAATGTTTTATAAAATACTAGGTTATACTGTTTCTGTCACTATTTGCTCTATGCATAAATAACATTTAAAACTATTAGTATTTACACAAAAATACATTTATTTTGCTATTTAAACTTACTGTAAATAGCCTGTATTGCTCTGTGCACTTAGTGCAAATAACCTCTGTCTTTTTAAAATCTAAAATTGACTAACTTTTTTTATTTTTAGTAAATATTTTTATTATTATTATTGAATGGAGAGGAGATAACAATGTTGTTGTTTTTTAAATATGCACAGAAGCTGAACAGACAGATGAACAACTGTATCAAGAGATATCAAAGGTAAGATGTGGATTCACAACACTCAGTGATTTTTTTTTTTGTCATTGATATTTTCAGAGAAATTATATTTGCGTCCCTTTTTAGGCCAATGTTATATGTATAGTCTACTCCGTGAACAACAAGAAGTCTATTGAGAAGGTGAGAACTTGATCATAGAGTCTAGTCTTCATGCTGTAAGTCAGAATAACTTAATCGTTCATTAGAATAATCAGTAATTTGATCCATGATTTCCAAATCTGTCTGATATAAAAATTGTAAATTGTATGTCAAATATGTAAATTGTAGTATTTTATTTGCTCTTATATGGTACAAGTAAAGACCAGTTCACATCAAGAACAATACCTATGAAGATATACACTCACCTAAAGGAACACCATACTAATACTGTGTGTGACCCCCTTTCGCCTTCAGAACTGCCTTAATTCTACGTGGCATTGATTCAACAAGGTGCTGAAAGCATTCTTTAGAAATGTTGGCCCATATTGATAGGATAGCATCTTGCAGTTGATGGAGATTTGTGGGATGCACATCCAGGGCACGAAGCTCCCGTTCCACCACAACCCAAAGATGCTCTATTGAGATCTGGTGACTGTGGGGGCCATTTTAGTACAGTGAACTCATTGTCATGTTCAAGAAACCAATTTGAAATGATTCGAGCTTTGTGACATGGCGCATTATCCTGCTGAAAGTAGCCATCAGAGGATGGGTACATGGCGGCCATAAAGGGATGGACATGGTCAGAAACAATGCTCAGGTAGGCCGTGGCATTTAAACAATACCCAATTGGCACTAAGGGGCCTAAAGTGTGCCAAGAAAACATCCCCCACACCATTACACCACCACCAGCCTGCACAGTGGTAACAAGGCATGATGGATCCATGTTCTCATTCTGTTTACGCCAAATTCTGACTCTACCATCTGAATGTCTCAACAGAAATCGAGACTCATCAGACCAGGCAACATTTTTCCAGTCTTCAACTGTCCAATTTTGGTGAGCTCTTGCAAATTGTAGCCTCTTTTTCCTATTTGTAGTGGACATGAGTGGTACCCGGTGGGGTCTTCTGCTGTTGTAGCCCATCCGCCTCAAGGTTGTGAGTGTTGTGGCTTCACAAATGCTTTGCTGCATACCTCGGTTGTAACGAGTGGTTATTTCTGTCAAAGTTGCTCTTCTATCAGCTTGAATCAGTCGGCCCATTCTCCTCTGACCTCTAGCATCAGCAAGGCATTTTCGCCCACAGGACTGCCACATACTGGATGTTTTTCCCTTTTCACACCATTCTTTGTAAACCCTAGAAATGGTTTTGCGTGAAAATCCCAGTAACTGAGCAGATTGGGAAATACTCAGACCGGCCCGTCTGGCACCAACAACCATGCCACGATCAAAATTGCTTAAATCACCTTTCTTTCCCATTCTGACATTCAGTTTGGAGTTAAGGAGATTGTCTTGACCAGGACCACACCCCTAAATGCATTGAAGCAACTGCCATGTGATTCATTGATTAGATAATTGCATTAATGAGAAATTGAACAGGTGTTCCTAATAATCATTTAGGTGAGTGTTTAACTATATTAGCGGCCACACCAACTCATTTATTATTACTAGTTATGTTGTATGCCACTTTAAATGCTCAAGCTCTTTAAAGTGGATTCTGGTTGGCTGTCAATGTTTTATCATTCATCAGCTGGTAAAAAATCATTCTGAAAGTGATTATAACAATATTGTTCCTCTCTGCTTTTATTGTTATAGTTGTGGTGTGGATTCTGATAGAATTAAAATTATTATTAAATCTTTATAGTTATCGTTATAATTATCATCCTTGGTGTGAACAGGTCTTTCTATAGCTTTCAGATATTGAAAATAATGTCATTGTCACAGGTGACAAGTCACTGGATTCCCCTGATAAATGAGAGAACAGACAAAGATAGCAGGTAGGTATCCGCTGGTATTATCTTCTGATGGGATGATCTTCTGAACTCCTTTCTCACATTTGGCTCCAGTATATTGCATAAATACAAAAGAGACCAAGATATATGCCATTACAGTAAACACTACTGGTGCTCAGATTAATAGTAAACTATAATAAAAAGGAAAGTGGACTATGTGGCAGTTTTTATTCATTTTTGTTTATCATTGAAATTTATTTTTCACACTGAACTAATTGGTTAACTAATAATTTTATTATATATTTTTATGGTAAATGATGTTATCAGAATGCATTGTCATCAGTTTGCCTAAGAGAACAACATTTTGATGCTTTACACACAATTTATGTGTGGTCAGTTTCTTTAGTGCCAGCTTACATTTTGAAAATACAAACAATGAATGAATCTGAAAATTTACGTCAGAACAGTTTTACTAATACTTTAAAATAAAAACAGTATTTTATGAATGAGGCCCAAAGTTTGCCAAACTTTGAGTAACTGTTGGTTATTTCACATTCAAATGGGAAGTAGCTAAAAATAAAATAAAATAAACAACGCCCTTTATATTCTTGGTTGCACAGCCTCTCATACTTTATTGCTTAGCGTCAAAATGACATGGAAATGGTAGCAGATTAGTAGCAGTAGCAGTAAAATATTATTAAAAAAAATAAAAATGAAGAGTGGGGACTTGGTTCTATGCATTGGTTGTTGATTGGATTTTGAAGTGCACTAATAAAAGGAGGCAGATGAATGCGTACTTGTTGGGTCAGGGTTTAAGTCAGTTGTTCTCAAAGTGTGGGGGAGGGCGTGGGAGAAAGAAAAGAAAAACCGCCGTGGAAAATGCGTGTTCGAGTGCGTGATTGGCAATTGGCTCACTGCCTTTATAATGTGGTACTGCACCAAATGCCAATTCCTCCGAATATTTTGTCTTCAGACCATTGACTGCATCGTCGGAACAAGTCCGGCATATAAAACCAAAAAGTTTAAGAAACACTGGTTTAAATAGTCCTGTATATGTCACCAGAAACAAGCCGTTACAGGAAGATCCTGTAATGACATTTCAACATTTTTTATAATTGAAACATATACATGGTTGAATTGTTCACAATAATATCTATAACAAGCATTTAGAAAACAGATAGTGAGTCTGAATTTTCATTTGATGCTGACTTGAAATTCTTGGCACTGTGTACAATAACACCCCCGGTCTATGGTATACTAAAAATAGCCAGAAGCTGTTTGTGTTTACGTGTGTGTGTGTGTTTTTAAGAGTTCCTCTGATCCTTGTGGGGAATAAATCTGATCTGGTTGAACACAGCAGTATGGAGACTGTTCTTCCCATCATGAACAAATACACAGAGATAGAGACTTGTGTGGAGGTATGTCGAGCCATGCATACTCATATTTATTTGTGTGCTGAGCAGCTGAATGTCTCCTAAAGCGGGGACACACTTAACGACTGTAAGGCCGATTATGGATGTAATTTGTTACTTACGACTGATCATGCCCAAACACGCCGAGTCAGATACAGTTGCGTTCAGTCGGTGTTTAAAATCTGCTCCAGTTGTTGGAAACAGTCTTTAAGTGTTTTCAGTTCAGTCTTAGAATGTTTCAGCAAGTCGTTAAGTGTGTCCCCGGCATTACCCTGACGTCTTCTTTAACTATCAAATAGGTCATGTGCATTCAGATTATAGTCTGAATGTTGTGTGGATTCCAGTAAAATCAATTAATTCCAAGGGCATGACAATCAAAAAAAAACTTCAAAAAATTTAAGTGGAGTGGAAATTGCAAGGCAAAGTCAAGGATGTATAAGAAAGTAATTGATGGTATAGAAAAAGGGGGTGTACATAAATGGTCTATGGTCAAGTGAGATCTAAAGATTTGAACTGTATTCATTTATGTTTTTTAACTATTGAACTTTGTGGGTTTAACGTGGCACAGGCAGTTTCACCTCTTTTGGAAAATTCTCTGTTGCTATTTGTCTGGTTTATAGGTGAATTCCTTACGCTTCACTGTAGGAATTTATACTGCAATTTTGTTAATCAAGCTAAAGTCTCTAGTTGTCGGATTTGCAAAGCACTTAATCTTATCTGGAAGTTTAAATTGCTCAGATAAAAAAAAAATCCTGTATTTTCTTTGACTGTGTAACATTTATGTCTGGTTTCACAGACAAGGCTTAAGCCTAGTCCCAGACTAAAATGGATGTTTGAGCTGTCGTAACTGAAAGCATCTTGCACTGGCATATCTTAAAATATGTTAGTGCCATTGTTTTGTTTCAAGATGCACACCCATAAAGTATTTTTCTAAGGAATGTTTATAAAAGCTACTTAAAGGGATAGTTCACCCAAAAATGAAAATTGTCTTAATTTACTCACCCTCATGTTGTTCCAAACATGCATGAGTTTCTTTCTTCTGTTGAACAGAAAAATATATATTTTAAAGAAAGTTGGTAACCAGACAATTGACGGTATCCATTGAAATACCTTTAAATGTTTTAAATCTAACTGAATTGAAGGCCTACTCCTGGCTTTAATCTAAGCCTTGTCTGTGAAACCAGGGTTTTAATGTTTAATTTGCATCTTTTCCACTTCTTTTTATAGTGTTCAGCCAAGAATCTGAAGAATATTTCAGAGTTGTTTTACTATGCACAGAAAGCTGTTCTTCACCCTACAGGGCCACTCTACTGTCCAGAGAAGAAAGAGGTCTGCACACCTCTTGTGTATGAATACATTTTAATATGTAGTTGCTTAAACCATACAGTACTTCATGTATGTGAAGTTTAATTATTTTTTGTTTGTTTTTCGTTCACAGATGAGGTCTGCCTGTGTTCGAGCATTGACACGAATCTTTAAGGTGTCAGATTTGGACAACAACGGTGTCCTCAATGATTATGAGCTCACCTTTTTTCAGGTGAGATACCTGCTGTTTATGGTATATTCATGGCCTTTTAGGGTGCGCGACACAATATGTGGCCACCCCCTTCTAATTAACAGGGTTATATCATAATGTTTTAGAGAATTGTTTGCTTTCTGTTTGTTACAACAGTTTTGGGAGAACCCTTTTCTAACATTGGTGCACAAAGTGAGGTCCATAATTAAATAGTTTACTCTGGTGTGGTAAGAGCTTAACTGGCCTCCACAAAGCCAAGATCTGAACCACTTACACAACATTAAGAAGAATTAGAACACTGGTCCCATCGCCAACATCAAATCCTGATTTAATTGATGTCCTTGTGTCTGAATGGGAGACAATTCCTGCATCCATATTGTATCATAGTAGCAAGCCTTTCCAGAAGAGTGGAACCTTTTGTGGACCAACCTCCTATAAGCGCCGGCACCTCTGTTTCGTGATTATCTATCGTCTGCTACATTTACTTCTTTTTTATTAAATCAAGGCAATTGGTTGATGAAACATTGATTAAAATTAAGATACAATTAATACAAAACGAAATTCACTTTAAAGAAAGGTTTTGTGCTTTCTGTTTGATGTCTCTGTGAAAAGTTTTAATGCTTTCAGAGCGGTCACGTCCGTAATGGAGAACTGTCACGTCCGTAACATTGTTTTTTCCTCATAAATGCGAACACGAAAAATAAAATAAAAATATAGCTGCGAGCAGTGATTACGGGCCCAAGCCGGTGGCACCGCCACCCCCGGTGCCTTTAATTACCTAAAGGCACCGGGGTGGTGGTGCCGCCGGCTTTGGCCCTTCATCGCTGCTCGCAGCTATATTTATTTATATATATATATATATATATATATATATATATATATATATATATATACATACATGCATACATAAATACATATATATATACACATTTATATATATATATATATATATATATATATATATATATATATATATATATATATATATATATATATATAAGAAGCCGGTGGCACCGCCACCCCGGTACCTTTAGGGTTATTGTGCACGACCTGCAAAAACGTAACCCTGCTTTGACTGTCGAAAAGAAGTGTGCTCTAGAGCTTTGCATCAGTGTGGGCTCTGAAAAGTGCGCATCGAGGGCACATATCACAATGTATGCATGAGCAACCTTCTGAAACCTAAAATGATAAATGAGACACCCTACAGACGGTCTCATGGATTTAACGGACACATGAAATAAGCACACAAGACTGAAAATCTGCTGAACGGCTCTGGTAGTTCCGCTTCAGCACTGATGTTGTTCTAGGAATAGTGCGCTCTGGTTGGTCTGGATTGTTCGGGATTTTTAATTTATACAGAAAGAAGTTATTTATAATTTAGATGAGAATAAAGTTAGTGTTGATTAAAATGAAGGAAAACAAATATATTGATCTGAAATATAGCACATAAATTTTAAATTAATTTAGGTTAAATTACCAAACATACAATCTTAATTTAAAGCAAATAATACATTTAAATACATTTAAATTATGACTAGTCAGAATGGCGTTGTAGATATCTCAAACTGGAGTTAGGGATAGTCATAATTTAATTGTAGATATCTATTATCAAGTTATAGATATCTTGAAATTCATTTTGATTAGAGATATCTGAAATTTGATATCTGTAACTTTCATTTTATTGGGTTAGCTATGCGCACTGTGATTAGCTCATCGCGTTTGGGGGCGTGGCTTAGCCATAGGCCAATTACGTTACAGATATCTTAATAATACAAACTATCCAAAATATAATTACGACTTGTCAGAAAGACGTTGTTGATATCAACAATGTTAAATCCGGATAGTCAAACTTAGCTTTTAAATGTTAAAAGGGCTTGCCATACAGAGCTCAGAGAGAGGCTCACCATATTCAAACCAAAATATATGACTTCCTGTTGGTCGTTGCTAATTACGGTAAATTAGAAAGTTGTCCGGCTCGAAGAGTACAATATACATATCGAGTTTTGTTACTGTAGATAAAACTAACCCCCCCACTTTTGTCAAAAGCATTTAGAAAGTGACACACTTCCTGCTGCCAGTTGGTGGCGCTATAACTTTGACTCACAATAGTCACATCCATGTGATCGGCCTCTTACAGCGAACACACTGCTGAAGTTTCATCAAGATCAGTTAATGTATGTAGAAGTTATAACACACTTCCTGTTTCCATTATTCGCCATAAATTCGTTTCCTCACCACGGCCAAACCGTTCGAGATATCAAAAATCTCCTGGCAATTTTTCATCCTCAATGTCTTGACTTCATGCACACCGAGTTTGGAGACGAACGGGGGAATTCCCAAGGAGAAGTGTTTCAAATTCCTGAGCATGCGTTTCCAAACAACCCTAAATAGCCGACTTCCTGTTGGGCTGGCGTAAAACTTAGAGCACGAAAGTTGTTCGGCCCGATGAGATATATAAGTGTAGCGAGTTTCAGATTATTACATGCAAGCGTGTTTGATATATGGACAAGTGTTCAAACCCCGTTCCAGGTGGCGCTGTCGAGCCCCCCTGCCACGCCCGGGTACTAGCTTCAGCCCGGCCCTGATGGCCACGGGTTCTGACCCGTGTGCAAAGTTTCAAGAGTTTTTGAGCACGTTAAGGCCCCCAAAAGTGCCCAAAAGGTAGTAAAATAATAATAATAATAATAATAAATATAGCTGCGAGCAGCGATTACGGGCCCAAGCCGGTGGCACCGCAACCCCGGTGCCTTTAGTTACCTAAATGCACCGGGGGTGGCGGTACCGCCGCCTTTGGCCCTTCATCGCTGCTCGCAGCTATATATATATATATATATATATATATATTAGGGCCGGGACTTTAACGCGTTAATTAAGATTAATTAACTACAGACTTTAACGCGTTAATTAATTACACAAAAAAATATTTTTAATCGCACTTATTTTTGCACCGCGGAACGTTTCTCACTGGATGAGTTTCGGCGGACCGATTATACTGCCGCACCAACTAGCGTTCATGACGAAGAAGCTGACGAGATCGCTTTGGTTGGCCGGTGAATGGGAAATTTTGTTACAAAAACGAACGGATGGAAGCGTCGATAAGAGCATGGTTGTGTGCAAGCTATGCAACAAGGAATTCGCTATTAGTGTAGTGTAGCAATATGCTATTGCTACACTTAATGGCAAAAAACACTGGTCTGCTGGACTTGGTTGAACAAAAATAAACAATATTTTGTTGCTTAAGCTTATGTATTCAGTCATTATTCAATGGTATACTAAAAATCCATGTGAAAAAAATTACTTCTCACTGTTCTCAGGTCAAATATTTATGCAATTAAAATGCGATTAATTTCGATTAATTAATTACAAAGCCTCTAATTAATTAGATTAATTTTTTTAATCGAGTCCCGGCCCTAATATATATATATATATGTATATATATATATATATATATATATATATATATATATATATATATATATATATATTGTGTATGTATGTATGTATGTATGTATATAAGTATATATATATATATATATATATATATATATATATATAAGCCGGTGGCACCGCCACCCTGGTGCCTTTAGGGTTATTGTGCACGACATGCAAAAAAACGTAACCCTGCTTTGACTGTCGAAAAGAAGTGTGCTGTAGAGCTTGCATTGGTGTGGGCTCTGCAAAAGTGCGCATCGAGGGCACAAATCAATCACAAAGTATGTGCGAGCAACCTTCTGAAAGGTCAGGTCTACATCCAGGTCTACATCTGCCGTGTGTGTACATTATAGTAGTGAAGTTTGAAGCAAATCAGGTAAAAATAAGAGGGTGATTTCAAATCATTTTCAAAGTAACACACTTCCTACTGCCAGTTGGTGGCGCTATAACCGGGGTTGCGGTGCCACCGGCTTGGGCCTGTAATCGCTGCTTGTAGCTATAAATATATATACACGCACACACACACACACACATATATATATATATATACATATATATGTGTATATTTATTAGGGCTGACTTCTAATAGTCGAGGATTCGACGATTCGATTCGGAGAGGTCTGATTCGACTATGAACCTCATAGTCGAACAGTAGGGAAGTGTTATGTAACCAATAGGGGTGTGACGGTTATCATATAACCATGAGACCGACAGTGTCATTAGAACTCCATAACCGCCAAAACCGTGCTATTAAAATATTTTTTACAAAAAAATTTTATCATAGAGAATGTTTAAATACTAATATCAGCTTACGAGGGAAACGGAGGCGGAGTTAGTGGTGGTTCGGAGGCTAAGTGCTGGAGATCATTCGGGAGAGGTCTGAGCACCTTCACCGATCAGAACGCGCGCTGACACGGAGAAAGCCTTGTTTATACCAGACGCGTCCGCACGAGCGCGAAGGTGCGCATGGCAAAAAATGACGCGTTGGGTGTGCAAGACCGGCAAGACCCCATTTCGCTTGGCTGTGTGCACGGCTTTTTTTGTAACAGCGCGCGCGACACCGCATCCGAGGATGAACGGCTTCAAGCCGAATCTGCTCGGGCATGTACGTCTCACCGACCGCACCGGCAACCAGTTTGCGCGTCTAAATTGCAAAGTTCATTGCAAAGTTTTTTTGTTAAGGTTTTGTTTACTGTGTGTGATTTATTTAAAACAAAGCTTTTTTTGTTGTTGTTAAGGATTCATTTAATGGAAAGCACATTCACTTCTAGTTGTCTTGCTGTTCATTTTAAACGTAGAGCGAGTTGTCCTATAAGAGACGAACAGTTATTCAACCGAACGTCTAGCTGCTATCTAAAAAAATAAATAAAAAAAAGGTTCGACTATCAGTCGACTACGGCAAAATCTAACGAATCAGATTCGACTATGAAAATCCTTCGTCGAAAACAGCCCTAATATTTATATAAAGATACAGAGAATATTACTTGCTTTACCAGATTAGAATGCTACCTTGAAAAACAATAATTTAACTTAAATCTCACCCAATAGAGAAATCCCCCTGCCACCTCCCCACACAGGATTGTCCTCAAACAGAGCACTAATCTGTTTATTTTTAAGTTACACATTCTACATTGACTAAAAACACTTTTGATGTTTCTTTTTTAATCAGAGTATTATTTTATACAGAAAAAAATATATTTGTAATTCAGATGAGAATGAGGTTAGTGTTTTAAAACTACAAAAGGAAAACAAATATATTTAAATATAGCACATGAATTTTAAATTCATTCAGCTTCAATTACCAATACAATCTTACTTTTATTTAAAGCAAAATATACATTTAAAAGATGGGGGTTATATGCATATTTTGTCATTAAAAAAATGCAAAATTAGTATGCAAAAAGACAAGGACTTAGAGATTTCTTTATCCTTTAATGCAGGAAAAATCATACAGCCAGCCACACACACACACATAAACACAGACATCAACCCTCCCTCCCCTCCCCTCCCCTCCCCTCCCCTCCCCTCCCCTCCCCTCCCCTCCCCTCCCCTCCCCTCCCCTCCCCTCCCCTCCCCTCCGCTCCCCTTCCCTTCCCTTCCCTTCCCTTCCCTTCCCTTTCCTCCCCTCCCCACACAGACACACACACTCACAGAGAATGGCAGGGAGCACAATAAATCCATTCAAACTACAATATCTGACTTTCTGTTGCTCAGAGCTAATGACTTTAAATTAGAAAATTGATCGGCTTGATGAGAACAAAATTCGTGGGAAGTTTTGTAACTGTAGGTAAAACGAGCAAAGTTATAACACACTTTATGTGTCCTTTTTTAGTCATAAAATTCATTTCCTCGCCACGGCCAAACCGTTCGAGATATCAAAAATCCGTCCGCAATTTAGCATCCTCAATGTCTTGACTTCATGCTGACCGAGTTTCGTGGTGTTTGGATTAATTCTCTAGGAGACATATATCAAAAATAAAAGCATGCATTTTGCAAACAACCCATAATGTCTGACTTCCTGTTGAGCTGTCGTAAAACTTAGAGCACGAAAGTTGTTCAGCCCCATGAGATCTAAATATGTACCGAGTTTCATATTATTACATGCAAGCATGTTTGATATATGGACAAGTGTTCGAATCTCGTTCCAGGGGGCGCTGTCGAGCCCCCCTGCCACGCCCGGGTACCAGCTTCAGCCCGGCCCTGATGGCCGCGGGTTCTGACCTGTGTGCAAAGTTTCAAGAGTTTTCGAGCACGTTAAGGGCCCCAAAACCTTGAAAAACAAAAATAAAGGCATTCTCACTCAGCAGACAAATCCCCCTCCCCTCAAACACACGGAGAGAAGTAGGGTCAGAGAGAGAGGAAGAGAAAATTCTCCAAAACATCCACTTTCAAACCAAAATATCTGACTTCCTGTTGGTCTGAGCTAATGACAGTTAATTAGAAAGTTGTCCGGCTTGATCTGAACAATATGCGTACCGAGTTGTATGATTGTAGGTAAAACTATAAAACTAACACCCCCACGTTTGTCAAAAGGTGGCGCTACTGAGCCCCTGCACCACGCCCAATTTTGAAACTTTGCACATGTCTACTGGCTAATAAATCTGATGTGTCTGTCGAGTTTCATGCAATTTCAAGCATGTTAAGAGTCTCAAAAGCATCAACAAAGAATAATAAAGTTTTATGCGTTGCCACGGCAACAGTATCTAAGATATCAATAATCCTTTCACAGGTCTACATCTGCCGTGTGTTTACATTATACACATAAAGTTTGAAGCAAATCGGGTAAAAATAAGAGGGTGATTTCAAAGCATTTAGAAAGTGACACACTTCCTGCTGCCATTTGGTGGCGCTATACCTTTGACTCACAATAGTCACATCCATGTGATCGTCCTCTTACAGCGAACACACTGCTGAAGATTCATCAAGATCAGTCAATGTATGCAGAAGTTATAACACACTTCCTGTTTCTTGTATGACACACTTCCTGCTGCCATTTGGTGGCGCTATAACTTTGACTCACAATAGTCACATCCATGTGATCGTCCTCTTACAGCGAACACACTGCTGAAGATTCATCAATATCAGTCAATGTATGCAGAAGTTATAACACACTTCCTGTTTCTTGTTTCTCGCCATAAATTCGTTTCCTCGCCACGGCCAAACCGTTCGAGATATCAAAAATCCCCTGGCAATTTTTCATCCTCAGTGTCTTGACTTCACGCTGACCGAGTTTCGTGCCGTGTGTTTGAATTCTCTAGGAGGAGTATTTCGAATTCCTAAGCATGGGTTTTCCAAACAACCCTAAATAGCCGACATCCTGTTGGGCTGGGGTAAAAAATCAGAGCATGAAGTATATATGAACCGATGAGATCTATAAGTGTACCGAGTTTCATATTATTCCATGCAAGCGTGTTTGATTTATGGACCAAGTGTTCAAACCCCGTTCCAGGGGGCGCTGTCGAGCCCCCCTGCCACGCCCGGGTACCAGCTTCAGCCCGGCTCTGAAGGCCGCGGGTTCTGACCCGTGTGCAAAGTTTCAAGAGTTTTCGAGCACGTTAAGTGCCCCAAAAGTGCCCAAAAGGTAGTAAAATAATAATAAATATAGCTGCGAGCAGCGATTACGGGCCCAAGCCGGTGGCACCGCAACCCCGGTTCCTTTAGTTACCTAAAGGCACCGGGGTGGCGGTGCTGCCGGCTTTGGCCCTTCATCGCTGCTCGCAGCTATATTTATATATAAAATATATTTATATATATATAAACAAATATATATATATATATATATATATATATATATATATATATAAAAAAACAAATATATATATATATATATATATATATAAACAAATATATATATATATATATATATATAAACAAATATATATATATATATATATATAAACAAATATATATATATATATATAAACAAATATATATATATATATATATATATTATTTGCCTTGCCTGATTAGAACAATGAAAAAAAATTTAAAAAAATAACTAGGAAATCACTAACCCGAGAGAATTATTCTGATTTGATGATACACTCAAAATATTCCACAAGCAATCCTTTAAATTTAATGATATTCAGAACAGAACAAGAATAAAAAATGTATAATTAAGAAATAACCGAAATAATTTAAAGCGAAAGTGAAAGTAAGTGGTGTTGGGCTCACGTAACTCTCTCATTAGAATAAAACTGTTTCAACATTTGCGATGTATTTGGATGCTAAACTATTCTTTATTTAAGGCTTTGTACTTCACTTACGTTCAAATATGTGTGTGTGTGTGTGTGTGTATGTGTGCGTGTGGGTGAGGTGCGGGTGCAATTGAATTGTTACACATAAAAACATACTCTGTCATTTTGTTCATAAAGGACATCATTCAAACTGCGAAGTGTTTACTTATATTTGTGTACACTCGCAATAAAACACAACAAAGTGCTTTTGTCAAACTATAAACTCTTGTCAAACTGTAACCCACAACTGTCCCCCAACCAAAATCTCACCCACACACACCCACACACACTGTTTAAAAGCAAAAAATATTTATCCAACCCCATTTAAAAACAGTCTGTGGGTAGCCATCTTTTGGACATTCACCATATCGCATTGATTTTCATTTATTGTCCTCAGAGCCCTAATCTGTTTATTTTTCAATTACACATTCTACATTGATTAAGAAAGAAAATTCAAATGTGTTTTTATTTTATACAGGAATAAATTATTTATAATTCAGATGAGAATAAAGTTAGTGTTAGTTAAAATTTTAAGGAAAACAAATATATTAATCTGAAATATAGCACATTCATTTTAAATTCATTCAGGTTATATTACCAAACATACAATCTTAATTTAATTTAAAGCAAACAATACATTTAAAATATATGGGTTGTATGCATATTTTGGAATTTAAAAAAAAGACATATATCCAAAAAGACAAGGCCTTAAACTTGAACAAGGGTTAAACTCTTGTCGCTGTAAGAGACACAATGATTCAGCATTTTGAACGAATCGATTAACTCAAAGATTCAATGACCAATCCATAAACATCCTGTCTCATTCATGAATGACTCCGTCGTTCGAACGAATCGTTTGACCGAATGAATCAATGACTCGCTCATTAAGACGGTCGCCTGGCGACACCTAATGACGGTTTAGTGTTGTTTAAAAGTATTATTCTTTCCAACGATTGTTAATTAACTCATATTTAAAACAATCTCATAACATTATTTAATGCATTGTTATTTTTCAGTGTAAACGTTTTAATTTGATCACCCCTACCTAGAGTAACAGCCATATAGTGTCTTATTATTCTAAATAATTAAATTTATTGATCAAATTTACAAAATAAAAATGAAAGAAGCATACATTTAATAAGACTAGACTAGGGGTGCCCAGCAGATATTACAATATGCAGATTTAAATATACCATGGCCCCCCACCGTCAATTTGGTGTGTGTGTATAATAAAATCATTAAAACTCGAATGTGTTTGCTTACTAAATTGTGAGCAAAACGAAAGTTGCAGCAAAGATCAGCAACAGGAGTCAAAATTAATTAATCACGAGAGTGAAGAGCTGACTGAAAAAAATGATGACGGAATATTTTGTGTAAAAGCGCCTATTTAAGCGAATCTTTCATTTACTTATTTGTTGTTGTGTTTTCCCTGAAAACCGGAAGCAATCGGCCCCCAATATGGCGTTAATTTTAAAGTGACACTAAAAAGTATGCGGCTGCACTGGCATTCATAACGGTGCGCGTCCAAGGCGACGAGCAAACAGAACAGAGCGAACGTTTTTTCATTTCTACTTCCATAGAAATTCATTCGAGCGCACTGCGAGCGCCACCACTATAAATGTCCGTGCGGACGTCCTTACTTTACTTTCACTTTTATATTAGCGATTTAAAAGCCCTCGCTGGTGTCTAACGTCGATTAACCGGTGGGAAAAGATCCTCACAGCCACATACCTAATATATTTATATTTAATTACAATAGCCATGCCTGATAAAAAGTTTTATGTACTGAGTTGATATCATTTTGGACACAAGAGGGCAGTATAGCCCTTTGTATTACTTGATGTATTTATTTTTTAACTGAATAGCACATTCTGGCTGTTTTTAAACTTGTACATTATTCTTAAATTGAAAACAAGAATAAAATGGGTTTAGTTCTGATATTTGTATAATTTTATCTAGAATTAAATGGTGTATAATTAATTTTTTAGAATATATGAGGCTTTTAGTGTTTACTTTTTTGACATGACTTTAATCCCTCGCCATAGCAAAACAATTTGAGATATTCAATAGCCATTCACAATTTAGCTTCTTTAATGTATTTTCATCATGTTGAAAAAGTTTGGTGGGAATTAAATAAATCACTTAAGAGGAGTGGGTAAAAAATCCGAGGCTGATTTTGCCAAACATCCACATTCAGACCAAAATATCTGACTTCTTGTTGGTCGTAGCTAATTACGCTAAATTAGAAAGTTGTCCGGCTCGAGGAGTACAATATATATATCGAGTTTTGTTACTGTAGATAAAACTAACCCCCCCACTTTTGTCAAAAGCATTTAGAAAGTGACACACTTCCTGCTGCCAGTTGGTGGCGCTATAACTTTGACTCACAATAGTCACATCCATGTGATCGGCCCCTTACAGCGAACACACTGCTGAAGTTTCATCAAGATCAGTTAATGTATGTAGAAGTTATAACACACTTCCTGTTTCCATTATTCGCCATAAATTCGTTTCCTCGCCACAGCCAAACCGTTCGAGATATCAAAAATCCCCTGGCAATTTTTCATCCTCAATGTCTTGACTTCATGCACACCGAGTTTGGAGACGAACGGTGGAATTCCCTAGGAGAAGTGTTTCAAATTCCTGAGCATGCGTTTTCAAACAACCCTAAATAGCCGACTTCCTGTTGGGCTGGCGTAAAACTTAGAGCACGAAAGTTGTTCGGGGCGATGACATCTATATGTGTACCGAGTTTCAGATTATTACATGCAAGCGTGTTTGATATATGGACAAGTGTTCAAACCCCGTTCCAGGTGGCGCTGTCGAGCCCCCCTGCCACGCCCGGGTACCAGCTTCAGCCCGGCCCTGATGGCCGCGGGTTCTGACCCGTGTGCAAAGTTTCAAGAGTTTTTGAGCATGTTAAGGCCCCCAAAAGTGCCCAAAAGGTAGTAAAATAATAATAATAATAATAATAAATATAGCTGCGAGCAGCGATTGCGGGCCCAAGCCGGTGGCACCGCAACCCCGGTGCCTTTAGTTACCTAAAGGCTCCGGAGTGGCGGTTCCGCCGGCTTTGGCCCTTCATCGGTGCTCGCAGCTATATTTATATATATATATATATATATATATATATATATATATATATAAATAAACAAGCCGGTGGCACTGCCACCCCGGTGCCTTTAGGGTTACTGTGCACGACGTGCAAAAACGTAACCCCGCTTTCACTGTCGCCCTACGGTCCCATGGATTTAACGGACACATGAAATAAGTACACAAGACCGAAAATTCATATGAAGTGTACCATTTTGGACAGGGCCTATGATCGTGAATCACAATAGCCACATATATGAGATCATTTAAATTTAGAATCATTTTTAATGTCATAGGACATACATGGGCAATATACGGCCCGGGGGCCGGATCCGGCCCGCATAGTGCTTCAATCCGGCCCCCGCGATGCGATCGCAATTTGGATGAAACACACGCCGAAATAAACATGCGTGACACAAAACAATCTTTAACTTAGGTGGCAAATATGTTTTAGTAATTCTGTGAATTACACTGCGCAAACCAAAATTAATACTACCCACCGGATGAAGGGTTGTCTCTGTCTCCACATAACATAAAATATTCATTTTATTTTATTTTTCGTGTTCGCATTTATGAGGAAAAACAATGTTACGGACGTGTTCTCCGTTACGGACGTGAGCGCTCTGAAAGCGGCACTAAAAGATGCTTTAAAACTTTCACAAAGACATCAAACAGAAAGCACAAAACCTTTCTTTAAAGTGAATTTCGTTTTGTATTAATTGTATCTTAATCAATGTTTCATCAACCAATTGCCTGTATTTAATAAATAAGAAGTAAATATAGCAGACAATATAGAGATAATCACGAAACATTAATAACGAGATAATCACGCCTGCGCGTGAACTGGAGCTCGTCTCATAAATGAACCGAAACTCAGCATATAAAGTAGCCTACTTGCCTCACATGTCTACTTTTAAACTGAACAATTCAAAACGAAAGAAAACAGACTACAGACTGCTCTCTGCTTATGTAATCCTTATGAATTGTGCATTTCTCTCTGGCGCGTTCACTAGGCTACTGAAGATCGCGAGTCAGCATCGTCAACTTCATCTTAGCCGACAATGACAAAGAAAACACTTATTTATTAATAAACAATTAAAATATCTCCTTGCTATATTTTACACTAGTCGCTAATGAATAAGTACTAGTACTTAATGGAATAGATACTAGTATCTAAAAAATAAGTACTAGTAGCATGAAAATAGAGACTAGTAGGTTCAAATGATTAAATGTTAAAACGGCTTGCCATATTGGCTCAGAGAGAGAGAGAGAAAATGACCTTTTAGATACTAGTACCTATTAATAGATACTAGTATTTATTCAATAAATACTAGTACTAAGTCATTAGATACTAGTACCTATTAAATAGATACCAGTACTTATTCATTAGCTACTAATACGCATTTAAAAGAATATCTAAAGAATAAGCACTAGTATCTAAAGAATAAGCACTAGTCGCTAATGAATAAGTACTAGTACTTAATGGAATAGATACTAGTATCTAAAAAATAAGTACTAGAAGCATGAAAATAGAGACTAGAAGGTTAAAATGATTAAATGTTAAAACGGCTTGCCATATTGGCTCAGAGAGAGAGAGAGAGAAAATGACCATATTCAAACCACCATATTCAACTTCCTCTTGGTCTGAGCTAATGACAGTTAATTAGAAAGTTGTCCAGCTTGATCTGAACAATATGCGTACTGAGTTTTATGATTGTAGGTAAAACTATAAAACTAACCCCCCCACTTTTGTCAAAAGGTAGCGCTACTGAGTCCCTGCACCACGCCCGTTTCTGAAACTTTGCACATGTCTACTGGCTAATAAATGTGATCTGTCTGTCGAGTTTCATGCAATTTTAAGCAATTTCAGGCATGCTAAGAGTCTCAAAAGCATCCAAAAAGAATATTAAAGTTTGATGCGTTGCCATGGCAACAGTATCTAAGACATCAATAATCCTTTCACAGGTCTACATCTGGCGAGTGTCTACATTATACACATCAAGTTTGAAGCAAATCGGGTAAAAATAAGAGGGTGATTTCAAAGCATTTTGAAAGTGACACACTTCCTGCTGCCAGTTGGTGGCGCTATAACTTTGACTCATAATAGTCACATCCATTTGATCGGCCTCTTACAGCGAACACACTGTTGAAGTTTCATCAAGATCAGTTAATGTATGCAGAAGTTATAACACACTTCCTGTTTCCATTATTCGCCATAAATTCGTTTCCTCGCCACGGCCAAACCGTTCGAGATATCAAAAATCCCCTGGCAATTTTTCATCCTCAATGTCTTGACTTCATGCTGACCGAGTTTCGTTGCGATTGGTTGAATTCTCTAGGAGGAGTATATCGAATTCCAGGGGCATACGCTTCCAAACAAACCATTATAGCCGACTTCCTGTTGGGCTGGGGTAAAAAGTAAAAGTACAAAGGATATATGAACCGATGAGATTTATATGTCTACCGAGTTTCATATTATTACATGCAAGCGTGTTTGATTTATGGACCAAGTTTTCGCACCCCGTTCCAGGGGGCGCTGTCGAGCCCCCCTGCCACGCCCGGGTACCATCTTCAGCCCGGCCCTGATGGCCGCGGGTTCTGACCTGTGTGCAAAATTTCAAGAGTTTTCGTGCACGTTAAGAGCCCCAAAAGTGCCCGAATAGTCGTTAGAATAATAATAATAATAATAAATATAGCTGCGAGCAGCGATTACGGGCCCAAGCCGGTGGCACCGCAACACCGGTGCCTTTAGTTACCTAAAGGCACCGGAGTGGCGGTGCCACCGGCTTTGGCCCTTCATTGCTGCTCGCAGCTATATTTATATATATATATATATATATATATATATATATATATATATATAAACAAGCCGGTGGCACCGCCACCCTGGTGCCTTTAGGGTTACTGTGCATGACGGGCAATAACTTAACCCCGCTTTGACTGTTGAGAAGATGTGTACTGTAGAGCTTGCATTGGTGTGGGCTCTGCAAAAGTGTGCATTGAGGGCACATATCATATGCGTGAGCAACCTGCTGAAACCTAAAATGAAAAATGAGACACCCTACGGTCTCATGGACTTAATGGACACATGAAATAAGTAAGTTATGAAAGTTAAATCAATTGTGCCAAGACAGAATATTACTTGCCTGATCTGATTAGAAAAAAAGTTTGTGTGTGTGTGTGTGTGTGTGTGTGTGTGTGAAACGTGATTGAACAATGTAGACATAAAAACATACTCCGTCCTTTTGTTCATACAGGACATTATTCAAACTGTAAAGTGTTTACTTATATTTGTGAACAATCGCAATAAAACACAACATTGTGCTTTTGTCAAACTGTAAACTACAACTGTCACCCAACCAAAATCTCTTTTTTATTTTATACAGAAATAAATAATCTATCATTCAGATGAGAATAAAGTCAGTGTTAGTTCAAACTTTAAGGAAAACTCTGAAATATAGCACATTCATTTAAAATTCATTCAGGTTCAATTACCAAACATACAAATCTTAATGTAATTTAAAGCAAACAATACATTTAAAATATATGGGTTGTATGCCTATTTTTTTTATATAAAAAGATATATATCCAAAAAGACAAGGCCTAAACTTTAACAAGGGTTAAACAATCACTGTAACAGACACAATCACACACACACACACACGTCAAATCACTTACATTTTAGATGCAATATTGACTTTTTTCTGTTTCAGCAGTGAAAATAGTTAAACAAAGATCACAGCAGAACCATCGAGCATCTCACAGCAACGTGTTTTCTCATTACTGAATGATTCAGCATTTTGAACGAATCGGTTGACTCAAAGATTCAATGACCTATCCATAATCTGTCTCATTCATGAATGACTCAGCCGTTCGAACGAATCGTTCGAACAAATGAATCAATGACTCGCTCATTAAGACGGTCGCCTGGCGACACCTAATGACGGTTTAGTGATATGTTTAAAAGTATCATTCTTTCAAACGATTGTTAATTAACTCATATTTGAAACATAAGCTATATAAAAGATGATGACGGAATAGGCTATTTTATGTAAAAGCGCCTATTTAAGCGAATCTGTCATTGTACTCTTTTGTTGTTGTGTTTTCCGTGAAAAATAATAGACTATTGAATTCACAATTCAAGCAATTGGCCCCCGATATTGCACTAATTTTAAAGTGACACTAAAAAGTATGCGGCTGCAGTGGCATTCATTACGGTGCACGTCCATGGCGACGAGCAAGCAAAACAGAGCGAACGTTTTTTCATTTCTACTTCCATAGAAATTCATTCGAGCGCACTGCGAGCGCCACCACTATAAATGTCCTTACTTTACTTTCACTTTTAACTTAGCGATATAAAAGCCCCCAGCGGTGTTACACGTCAAATAACCGGTGAGAAATAATTCTCGGAGTCACATAGCAGCTACCTATATTTAAATACAACAGGCCTACCTGATTTTGAACACAAGAGGGCAGTATAGCCCTATGTATTATTTGATATATTTATTTTTTAACTGAATAGTGCATCCTGGCTGTTTTTAAACTTGTACATTATTCTTAAATTGAAAACAAGAATAAAATGGGTTTAGTTCTGATATTTGTATAATTTTATCTAGAAATAAATGGTGTATAATTACATTTTTAGAAGATATGAGGCTTTTAGTGTTTTTTTTTTTTACATGACTTTAATCCCTCGCCATAGCAAAACAATTAGAGATATTCAATAGATATTCACAATTATGCTTCTTTAATGTATTTTCATCATGTTGAAAAAGTTTGGTGGGAATAAAATAAACCACTTAAGAGGAGTGGGTAAAAAATCAGAGGCTGATTTTGCCAAAAATCCACATTAAGACCAAAATAGCCGACTTCCTGTTGGGCTGGCTTAAATTTGTTTGGCCCGATGAGATCTATATGAATACCGAGTTTCATAATATTACATGCAAGTGTGTTTGATTTATGGACCAAATTTTCTGACAAAGTTTATGGACCAAGTTAATTTAATTAATAAACTAATTATATAAAACTATTTTCAATGCACTACAATTCAACTGGTTGGTTATATGCCTTTACTTATTAATACAACTTATTTAAAAAATACAAGGCGTAAGACATTTATTTTCTTTTTTAATGCAGGCCAAACCACACAGCAGTCAAATGGTTAATCTAGCCCCCCTCCCCCTCCCCACACTCACAGACACACACACACACACACAGAGACGTAGGCTCAGAGAGAGAGAGACATAAAATGACAATTTTCAAACCAAAATATCTGACTTCCTGTTGGTTGGAGCTATTGAGTGTAAATTAGAAAGTTGTCTGGCTCGAGGAGAACAATACACATACCGATTTTTATTACTATAGATAAAATTAATCCCCCCACTTTTGACAAAAGGTGGCGCTACTGAGCCCCTCACCACGCCCGTTTCTGAAACTTTGCACATATCTACTGGCTAATAAATGTGATGTGTCTGTCGGGTTTCATGCAATTTCAAGTATGCTAAGAGTCTCAAAAGCATAAAAAAAGAATATTAAAGTTTGATGCGTTGCCACGACAACAGTATCTAAGTTATCAAGAATCCATTCACAGGTCTACATCTGCCGTGTGTTTACATTATACACATAAAGTTTGAAGAAAATCGGGTAAAAATAAGAGGGTGATTTCAAAGCATTTAGAAAGTGACACACTTCCTGCTGCAAGTTGGTGGCGCTATAACTTTCACTCACAATAGTCACATCCATGTGATCGGCCTCTTACGACGAACACACTGCTGAAGTTTCATCAAGATCAGTTAACGTATGCAGAAGTTATAACACACTTCCTGTTTCCATTATTCGCCATAAATTCGTTTCCTCGCCACGGCCAAACCGTTAGAGATATCAAAAATCCCCTGGCAATTTTTCATCCTCAGTGTCTTGACTTCATGCACACCGAGTTTGGAGACGAACGGGGGAATTCCCTAGGAGAAGTGTTTCAAATTCCTGAGCATGCGTTTCCAAACAACCCTAAATAGCCGACTTCCTGTTGGGCTGGGGTAAAACTTAGAGCACGAAAGTTGTTCGGCCCGATGAGATATATAAGTGTAGCGAGTTTCAGATTATTACATGCAAGCGTGTTTGATATATGGACAAGTGCTCAAACCCCGTTCCAGGTGGCGCTGTCGAGCCCCCCTGCCACGCCCGGGTACCAGCTTCAGCCCGGCCCTGATGGCCGCGGGTTCTGACCCGTGTGCAAAGTTTCAAGAGTTTTCGAGCATGTTAAGTGCCCCAAAAGTGCCCAAAAGGTAGTAAAATAATAATAAATATAGCTGCGAGCAGCGATTGCGGGCCCAAGCCGGTGGCACCGCAACCCCGGTGCCTTTAGTTACCTAAAGGCACCGGAGTGGCGGTTGTGCCGGCTTTGGCCCTTTATATATATATATATATATATATATATATATATATATATATATATATATATATATATAAACAAGCCGGTGGCACTGCCACCCCGGTGCCTTTAGGGTTACTGTGCACGACGTGCAAAAACGTAACCCCGCTTTCACTGTCGCCCTACGGTCCCATGGATTTAACGGACACATGAAATAAGTACACAAGACCGAAAATTCATATGAAGTGTACCATTTTGGACAGGGCCTATGATCGTGAATCACAATAGCCACATATATGAGATCATTTAAATTTAGAATCATTTTTAATGTCATAGGACATACATGGGCAATATACGGCCCGGGGGCCGGATCCGGCCCGCATAGTGCTTCAATCCGGCCCCCGCGATGCGATCGCAATTTGGATGAAACACACGCCGAAATAAACATGCGTGACACAAAACAATCTTTAACTTAGGTGGCAAATATGTTTTAGTAATTCTGTGAATTACACTGCGCAAATCAAAATTAATACTACCCACCGGATGAAGGGTTGTCTCTGTCTCCACATAACATATAATATTCATTTTATTTTATTTTTCGTGTTCGCATTTATGAGGAAAAACAATGTTACGGACGTGTTCTCCGTTACGGACGTGAGCGCTCTGAAAGCGGCACTAAAAGATGCTTTAAAACTTTCACAAAGACATCAAACAGAAAGCACAAAACCTTTCTTTAAAGTGAATTTCGTTTTGTATTAATTGTATCTTAATCAATGTTTCATCAACCAATTCCCTGTATTTAATAAATAAGAAGTAAATATAGCAGACAATATAGAGAAAATCACGAAACATTAATAACGAGATAATCACGCCGGCGCGTGAACTGGAGCTCGTCTTATAAATGAACCGAAACTCAGCATATAAAGTAGCCTACTTGCCTCACATGTCTACTTTTAAACTGAACAATTCAAAACGAAAGAAAACAGACTACAGACTGCTCTCTGCTTATGTAATCCTTATGAAATGTGCATTTCTCTCTGGCGCGTTCACTAGGCTACTGAAGATCGCGAGTCAGCATCGTCAACTTCATCTTAGCCGACAATGACAAAGAAAACACTTATTTATTAATAAACAATTAAAATATCTCCTTGCTATATTTTACACTAGTCGCTAATGAATAAGTACTAGTACTTAATGGAATAGATACTAGTATCTAAAAAATAAGTACTAGTAGCATGAAAATAGAGACTAGTAGGTTAAAATGATTAAATGTTAAAACGGCTTGCCATATTGGCTCAGAGAGAGAGAGAGAAAATGACCTTTTAGATACTAGTACCTATTAATAGATACTAGTATTTATTCAATAAATACTAGTACTAAGTCATTAGATACTAGTACCTATTAAATAGATACCAGTACTTATTCATTAGCTACTAATACGCATTCAAAAGAATATCTAAAGAATAAGCACTAGTATCTAAAGAATAGGCACTAGTATCTAAAGAATAAGCACTAGTCGCTAATGAATAAGTACTAGTACTTAATGGAATAGATACTAGTATCTAAAAAATAAGTACTAGAAGCATGAAAATAGAGACTAGAAGGTTAAAATGATTAAATGTTAAAACGGCTTGCCATATTGGCTCAGAGAGAGAGAGAGAGAAAATGACCATATTCAAACCACCATATTCAACTTCCTCTTGGTCTGAGCTAATGACAGTTAATTAGAAAGTTGTCCGGCTTGATCTGAACAATATGCGTACTGAGTTTTATGATTGTAGGTAAAACTATAAAACTAACCCCCCCACTTTTGTCAAAAGGTGGCGCTACTGAGTCCCTGCACCACGCCCGTTTCTGAAACTTTGCACATGTCTACTGGCTAATAAATGTGATCTGTCTGTCGAGTTTCATGCAATTTTAAGCAATTTCAGGCATGCTAAGAGTCTCAAAAGCATCCAAAAAGAATATTAAAGTTTGATGCGTTGCCATGGCAACAGTATCTAAGACATCAATAATCCTTTCACAGGTCTAAATCTGGCGAGTGTCTACATTATACACATCAAGTTTGAAGCAAATCAGGTAAAAATAAGAGGGTGATTTCAAAGCATTTTGAAAGTGACACACTTCCTGCTGCCAGTTGGTGGCGCTATAACTTTGACTCATAATAGTCACATCCATGTGATCAGCCTCTTACAGCGAACACACTGTTGAAGTTTCATCAAGATCAGTTAATGTATGCAAAAGTTATAACACACTTCCTGTTTCCATTATTCGCCATAAATTCGTTTCCTCGCCACGGCCAAACCGTTCGAGATATCAAAAATCCCCTGGCAATTTTTCATCCTCAATGTCTTGACTTCATGCTGACCGAGTTTCGCTGCGATTGGTTGAATTCTCTAGGAGGAGTATATCGAATTCCAGGGGCATACGCTTCCAAACAAACCATTATAGCCGACTTCCTGTTGGGCTGGGGTAAAAAGTAAAAGTACAAAGGATATATGAACCGATGAGATCTATATGTGTACCGAGTTTAATATTATTACATGCAAGCGTGTTTGATTTATGGACCAAGTTTTCGCACCCCGTTCCAGGGGGCGCTGTCGAGCCCCCCTGCCACGCCCGGGTACCATCTTCAGCCCGGCCCTGATGGCCGCGGGTTCTGACCTGTGTGCAAAGTTTCAAGAGTTTTCGTGCAGGTTAAGAGCCCCAAAAGTGCCCGAATAGTCGTTAGAATAATAATAATAATAAATATAGCTGCGAGCAGCGATTACGGGCCCAAGCCGGTGGCACCGCAACCCAGGTGCCTTTAGGGTTATTGTGCACGTCGTGCAAAAACGTAACCCTACTTTGACTGTCGAAAAGAAGTGTGCTGTAGAGCTTGCATCAATGTGGGCTCTGCAAAAGTGCGCATCGAGGGCACATATCAACCACAAAGTATGCATGAGCTACCTTCTGAAACCTAAAATGAAAAATGAGACACCCTACAGACGGTCTCATGGATTTAACGGACACATGAAATAAGCACACAAGACTGAAAATCTGCCGAACAGCTCTGGTAGTTCTGCTTCAGCACTGATGATGTTGTAGGAATATTGCACTCTGGTTGGTCTGGATTATTCGGGATTTTTTATTTTATACAGAAATAAGTTATTTATAATTCAGATGAGAATAAAGTTAGTGTTGATTAAAATTAAGGAAAACATTTATTTTATTGATCTGAAATATAGCACATTAATTTTAAATTCATTTAGGTTCAATTGCCAAACATACAATCTTAATTTAATTTAAAGCAAACAATACACTTAAAATATATGGGTTATATGAATATTTTGTAGAAAAAAATTAAATAATAATATATAATAATAAATATATATATATATATATATTAGGGGTGTAACGATACACGTATTCGTATTGAACCGTTCGGTACGAGGCTTTCGGTTCGGTTTTCGGTACGCATTTTTAAACCGAACGGTTCGTTGGACCATTTTTCCTGCCGACCAAAATGTCGTTATTTCAAATGTAAGCGCGTCGTGCGTGGGCAAGCGCGCTCATAATGTAAGAGACTCTGGCGTGACCACAACATTGCCCAACATCAAAACATTGTGCCATGAATGAACTATCCAGTGTCCACAGATCAGCAACATTCACCATGGATGTACTGTAGTAACACTACTAACTGTAACCATGGGAGTTTGGCAGGAATAGTAGGCTATTATGCTTTCAAGTAACATTACGTCGGTTTTATTTTGACATTATGAATACAATTGCTGCCCTCAAATGTTAATCAGTACTTATAAACAAAGGTTTATTTTAGTTCAATCACATTTAATTTTGTCCAAGGAGCTGTTTTGTTTTATATGCTCCTAAGAAAAGTCAAGTATAGCTCCATCATTGCTCAAAGTAAAAAAATATCATACTTTATGATGTTAGTTTTAATAAAAGTATAATTAAAAAAATTAAATCAACGAAATTTCTCTGGCATTTCTTTCTTTTTGCTGTATCGAAAACGTACCGAACTGTGACACAAGTGTATCGTATCGAACCGAACCGTGAATTTTGTGAACCGTTACACCCCTAATATATATATATAATTAAATATAATATATATATATATATATATATATATATATATATATATATATAATCCAAAAATACAAGGCCTTAAACTTAAATTGAACAAGGGTTAAAATTTTGTCACGAACAGACACCAAGGCACAATCACACACACACACACACACACACACACACATGCACACACACAGTTTAAAAGCAAAACAATGTTTATCCAATCCCATTTAAAAACAGTCTGAGTCCCATCTTTTGGACATTCATCATATTGCATAGGTTTTCATTTCTTGTCCTCAAACAGAGCACTGATTTGTTTATTTTTAAGTTACACATTCTACATTGATTAAAATAGAAAATCAAATGTGTTTTTTTAATGGTAGTATAACTCTGATGAGAATAAAGTTAGTGTTGATTAAAATGAAGGAAAACATTGATTGTATTGATCTGAAATATAGCACATAAATTTTTAATTCATTTAGGTTCAATTACCAAATATACAATCTTAATTTAATTTAAAGCAAACAATACATGTAAATACATATATGGATTATATGAATATTTTGGAGAAAAAATAATAATATAATATATATATATATATATATATATATATACATACAAAAAGACAAGGCCTTAAACTTAAGCTTGAACTCTTGTCACTAACAGACACCAAGGCGCACACACACACACACACACACACACACACACACACACACAGTTTAAAAGCAAAAAGATATTTATCCAACCCCATTTAAAAACAGTCTGTGAGTGCCATCTTTTGGACATCCACCATATTGCATAGGTTTTAAAATTATTTAAGGAAAACATATATATTGATCTAATATATATATATATATATATATATAGCACATATGTATAAATGAACAGGCTTGCGATATCAAGATTGCAATGCTGGAATGTGTGTGTGTGGGTGGCTCAGCGCGATTGAACAGTGTGTTACACGTAAAAACATACTCTGTCATTTTCTTCAAACAGGACATCATTCAAACTGCAAAGTGTTTACTTATATTTGTGTACACTCGCAATAAAACACAACAGTGTGTTTTAAAGTAATACGTCCCCCGAAATGGCACTAATTTTAAAATTAAACTAAAATGCTCACGGCTGCACGGGCATTCATAACTGTGCGCGCCCAAGGTGAGGGACGAGCAGAACAGAGTGAACGTTGTTTAGTTCATTCCTACTTCCATAGGAATTAATTGAAAAAGCTCGCTCTACTCTGCACCATTATTAATGTATTGTGCAGACGTCCTTATTTAACTTTCGCTTCCAAGTTAGCGATTTTAAAGCCCCCAGCGGTGTCTCACGTTGATTGACCGGTGGGAAAATATTCCCATAGTAAAATCCATAATATTTATATATAAATTCAATAGGCCTACCTGATTTTGAACACAAGAGGGCAGTATAGCACTATGTATGTAAATTTTTTTGACTAAACAACCATTCTGGTTGTTTTTAAACTTAAACATAATTCTTTAATTGAAAAAAGGGAATAAAATGGGTTTAGTTCTAATATTTGTATAATTTTATATAAAAATAAATGGTGTATAATTACATTTTAGAAAGATATGAGACATTTCCTGATTCTTTTTTTGACATAATCCCTCGCCATAGCAAAACCGTTTGAGATATTCAATATCCATTCACAATTTAGCATCTTTAATGTATTTTCATCAAGTTGAAAAAGTTTTGTAACTGTAGATGAAACTAACCCCCCCCCCCCCCCACACACACTTTTGTCACAAAAGGTGGCGCTACTGAGCCCCTGCACCACGCCCGTTTCTGAAACTTTGCACATGTCTACTGGCTAATAAATGTGATCTGTCTGTCAAGTTTCATGCAATTTTAAGCAATTTCAGGCATGCTAAGAGTCTCAAAAGCATCCAAAAAGAATATTAAAGTTTGATGCGTTGCCATGGCAACAGTATCAAAGATATCAATAATCCTTTCACAGGTCTACATCTGCCGTGTATTTACATTATACAGATGAAGTTTGAAGCAAATCGGGTTAAAATAAGAGGGTGATTTCAAAGCATTTTGAAAGTGACACACTTCCTGCTGCCAGTTGGTGGCGCTATAACTTTGACTCACAATAGTCACATCCATGTGATCGGCCTCTTACAGCGAACACAATGGTGAAGTTTCATTAAGATCAGCTAATGTATAATGAAGTTATAACACACTTCCTGTTTCACGTTTCTCGCCATAAATTCGTTTCCTCGCCACGGCCAAACCGTTCGAGATATCAAAAATCCCCTGGCAATTTTTCATCCTCAATGTCTTGACTTCATGCTGACCGAGTTTCGTGGCATTTCTTTGAATTCTCTAGGAGAAGTACTTTAAATTCCATTGCATGCGTTTAACAAACAACCCTAAATAGCCGACTTCCTGTTGGGCTGGGGTAAAAAGTAAGGGCATGAAGTATATATGAACCGATGAGATCTATATGTGTACCGAGTTTCATATTATTACATGCAAGTGTGTTTGATTTATGGACCAAGTTTTCGGACCCCGTTCCAGGGGGCGCTGTCGAGCCCCCCTGCCACGCCCGGGTACCATCTTCAGCCCGGCCCTGATGGCCGCGGGTTCTGACCTGTGTGCAAAGTTTCAAGAGTTTTCGTGTACGTTAAGAGCCCCAAAAGTGCCCGGATAGTCGTTAGAATAATAATAATAATAATAATAATAATAATCCTTAGGAAAACAATAGGGCCTTCGCCTTTTCAAGGCTTGGGCCCTAATAATAATAATAATAATAATAATAATAATCCTAAGGAAAACAATAGGGCCTTCGCCTTTTCAAGGCTTGGGCCCTAATAATCCTAAGGAAAACAATAGGGCCTTCGGCTTTTCAAGGCTTGGGCCCTAATAATAAATATAGCTGCGAGCAGCGATTACGGGCCCAAGCCGGTGGCACCGCAACCCTGGTTCCTTTAGTTACCTAAAGGCACCGGGGTGGCGGTGCCGCCGGCTTTGGCCCTTCATCGCTGCTCGCAGCTATATATATATATATATATATATATATATATATATATATATATATATATATATATATATATATATATATATATAAATTATATATATATATATATAAAAAATACATATATATATATATATATCTCACTTGCCTTACCTGAGAACAATGAAAACAATAAAAAAAACTAGGGAATCACTAAACCGAGAGAATTATTCTGTTTTGATGATACACTCAAAATATTACACAAGCAATTCTTTAAATTTAATGATATTCAGAACAGAACAAGAATTCAAAAAAACTATAATTAAGAATTAACCGAAATAATTGAAAGCGAAAGTGAAAGTAAGTGGTGTTTGGCTCACGTAACTCTCTCATTAGAATCAAACTGTTTCAACATTTGCGATGTATTTGGATGCTAAACTATTCTTTATTATGGGCTTTGTACTTCACTCAGGTTTCAATATGTGTGTGTGTGTGTGTGTGTGTGTGTGTGTGTGTGTGTGTGTGTGTGTGTGTGTGAGGTGCGGGTGCGATTGAACTGTTACACATAAAAACATACTCCGTCCAATAAAACACAACAAAGTGCTTTTTTCAAACTATAAACTCTTGTCAAACTGTAACCTACAACTGTCACCAAACTAAAATCACACGCACACACTGTCTAAAAGCAAAAAATATTTATCCAACCCCATTTAAAACAGTCTGTGGGTGCCATCTTTTGGACATTCACCACATCGCATTGATTTTCATTTATTGTCCTCAGAGCCCTAATCTGTTTATTTTTCAATTACACATTCTACATTGATTAAAAAAGAAAAATTCAAATGTGTTTTTATTTTATACAGGAATAAATTATTTATAATTCAGATGAGAATAAAGTTAGTGTTTTACAATTTAAAGGAAAACAAATATATTGTTCTGAAATATAGCACATTCATTTTAAATTCATTCAGCTTCAATTACCAATACAATCTTAATTTTATTTAAAGCAAACTATACATTTAAAAGATCTTGGTTCTGTGCATATTTTGTAATTTAAAAAAAATACAAAATTGTTATGCAAAAAGACAAGGCCTTAGAGATTTCTTTATCCTTTAATGCAGGAAAAATCACACAGCAATGAAAGGCTTAATATCATGTCACTGTAACAGCCAGCCAGCCACACACACACATATAAACACAGACACCAGCCCTCCCTCCCCCTCCCTCCCCACACAGACAGCCACACACACACACACACATAGAATGGGAGGGGGCCCTCTCTCTGTCAAAGAGTGACAGAGAGAGATACCATTTCATGAAATCCACATTCAAACCACAATATCTGACTTTCTGAGGGTTGGAGCTATTGACTGTAAATTAGAAAGTTGTTTGGCTTGAGGAGAAGAATATACAAGCTGAGTTTTGTAACTGTAGGTAAATCTAACTAAGTTATAACACACTTTATATGTCCTTTTTTAGTCATGAAAATTCATTTCCTCGCCACGGCCAAACCGTTCGAGATATCAAAAATCCGTCAGCAATTTAGCATCCTCAATGTCTTGACTTCATGCACGCCTAGTTTGGCGATGATTGAATGAATTGCCTAGGAGTAGTACTTCAAATTCCACAGCAAGCGTTTTCCAAACAACCCATAATAGCCGACTTCCTGTTGGGCTGGCGTAAAACTTGACCAGGGGTAAAATGTTTGGCCCGATGAGATCTATATGTGTACTGAGTTTCATATTAATTCATGCAAGCGTGTTGAATATATGGACCAAATTGTCGGACCCCGTTCAAGGGGGCGCTGTTGAGCCCCCCTGCCACGCCCGGGTACCAGCTTCAGCCCGGCCCTGATGGCCGTGGGTTCTGACCTGTGTGCAAAATTTCAAAAGTTTTTGAGCACGTTAAGAGTCCCAAAATCCCCTGAAACCTTGAAATGCATTAAAATCAATAGACAAATCCCTCACACACAGAGACGGAAAGAGAGGGAGAGAAAATTCTCAGAAACATCCACATTCAAACTAAAATATCTGACTCCCTCTTGGTCTGAGCTAATGACAGTAAATTAGAAAGTTGTCCGGCTTGATCTGAACAATATGCGTACCGAGTTTTATGATTGTAGGTAAAACTATAGAACTAACACCCCCACTTTTGTCAAAAGGTGGCGCTACTGAGCCCCTGCACCACGCCCGTTTCTGAAACTTTGCACATGTCTACTGGCTAATAAATGTGATGTGTCTGTCGAGTTTCATGTTATTTCAAGTATGTTAAGAGTCTCAAAAGCATCAACAAAGAATATTAAAGTTTGATGCGTTGCCACGGCAACAGTATCTAATATATCAATAATCCTTTCACAGGTCTACATCTGCCGTGTATTTACATTATACAGATGAAGTTTGAAGCAAATCGGGTTAAAATAAGAGGGTGATTTCAAAGCATTTTGAAAGTGACACACTTCCTGCTGCCAGTTGGTGGCGCTATAACTTTGACTCACAATAGTCACATCCATGTGATCGGCCTCTTAAAGCGAACACACTGGTGAAGTTTCGTTAAGATCAGCTAATGTATGCTGAAGTTATAACACACTTCCTGTTTCACGTTTCTCGCCATAAATTCGTTTCCTCGCCACGGCCAAACCGTTCGAGATATCAAAAATCCCCTGGCAATTTTTCATCCTCAATGTCTTGACTTCATGCTGACCGAGTTTCGTGGCATTTCTTTGAATTCTCTAGGAGAAGTACTTTAAATTCCATTGCATGCGTTTTACAAACAACCCTAAATAGCCGACTTCCTGTTGGGCTGGGGTAAAAAGTAAGAGCATGAAGTATATATGAACCGATGAGATCTATATGTGTACTGAGTTTCATATTCTTACATGCAAGCGTGTTTGATTTATGGACCAAGTTTTCGGACCCCGTTCCAGGGGGCGCTGTCGAGCCCCCCTGCCACGCCCGGGTACCATCTTCAGCCCGGCCCTGATGGCCGCGGGTTCTGACCCGTGTGCAAAGTTTCAAGAGTTTTCGTGCACGTTAAGAGCCCCAAAAGTGCCCGAATAGTCGTAAGAAAAATAAAAGAGAAAAAAAAAAAAAAAAATCCTAAGGAAAACAATAGGGCCTTCGCCCTTTCAGGGCTTGCGATGAAGGGCCAAAGCCGGTGGCACCGCAACCCCGGTGCCTTTAATTACCTAAAGGCACCGGAGTGGCGGTGCCGCCGGCTTTGGCCCTTCATCGCTGCTCGCAGCTATATTTATTTATATATATATATATATAAACAAGCCGGTGGCACCGCCACCCCCGGTGCCTTTAGGGTTACTGTGCGTGACGGGCAATAACGTAACCCCGCTTTGACCTTTGAGAAGATGTGTGCTGTAGAGCTTGCATCAGTGTGGGCTCTGCAAAAGTGTGCATTGAGGGCACATATCAACCACAAAGTATGCGTGAGCAACCTTCTGAAACCTAAAATGAAAAATGAGACACCCTACGGTCTCATGGACTTAATGGACACATGAAATAAGTACACAAGTTTGAAAGTTATATGAAGTGTGCCAAGACAGAATATTTGCCTGATCTGATTAGAAAAATAGTTTTTGTGTGTGTGTGTGTGTGTGTGAGGCGTGATTGAACAATGTAGACATAAAAACATACTCCGTCCTTTTGTTCATACAGGACATTATTCAAACTACAAAGTGTTTACTTATATTTGTGTACAATCGCAATAAAACACAACATTGTGCTTTTGTCAAACTGTAAACTACAACTGTCACCCAACCAAAATCTCTTACACACACACACACACACACACACACACACACATAGTTTAAAAGCAAAAAAATCTTTTGGACATTCATCATATTGCATTGGTTTTCATTTCTTGTTCTCGAACAGAGCCCTAATCTGTTTATTTTTTCAGTTACACATTCTACACTGATTAAAAAAGAAAAATCAAATGTGCTTTTATTTTAGACATAAATAAATAATCTAGCATTCAGATGAGAGTAAAGTTAGTGTTAGTTCAAATTTTAAGGAAAACAAAAATATGATCTGAAATATCGCACATTCATTTAAAATTCATTCAGGTTCAATTACCAAACATACAAATCTCAATGTAATTTAAAGCAAACAACACATTTAAAATATATGGGTTGTATGCAATTTTTTTATATATAAAAAGATATATATCCAAAAATACAAAGCCTAAACTTTAACAAGGGTTAAACAATCACTGTAACAGACACAATCACACACACACACACACGTCAAATCACTTACATTTTAGATGCAATATTGACTTTTTTTCTGTTTCAGCAGCGAAAATAGTTCAACAAAGATCACAGCAGAACCATCGAGCATCTCACAGCAACGCGTTCTCATTACTGAATGATTCAGCATTTTGAACAAATCGGTTGACTCAAAGATTCAACGACCAATCCATAATCTGTCTCATTCATGAATGACTCAGCCGTTCGAACGAATCGTTTGAACGAATGTATCAATGACTCGCTCATTAAGACGGTCGCCTGGCGACACCTAATGACGGTTTAGTGATATGTTTAAAAGTATCATTCTTTCCAACGATTGTTAATTAACTCATATTTGAAACATAAGCTATATATATATATATATATATACACACATATATATATACACAAAAATAAAATAAACACATTTGAAGCGTGTTTGCTTACTAAATTGTGAGCTGAACGAAAGTTGCAGCAAATATCAGCAACAGGAGTCAAATTTCATTAATCACGAGAGTGAAGAGCTGACTGAAAAGATGATGACGGAATAGGCTATTTTATGTAAAAGCGCCTATTTAAGCGAATCTATCATTATACTCTTTTGTTGTTGTGTTTTCCGTGAAAAATAATAGACTATTGAACTCACAATTCAAGCAAGCGCTCTGCACGCGCCACCATTATCAATGTCCGTGTGGACGTCCGCGATCGAACAGTGGAAACATTGGCTACTCCGTCATTTTATTCAAGAAGATCATTCAAACTGCAAAGTGTTTACTTATTTTTGGATACTCGCAATCAAACACAACATTGTGATTTTGTAAAATACATTCAAGAAATCCGCCCCCGAAATGGGGCTTCTTTTAAAATGAAACAAAAATGCTCACAGCTGCACGTCTTGTGGAGACGTCCGTTACTTTCGCTTTCAAGTTAGCGATTTTAAAGCCCCCAGCGGAGTCACGGTGGGAAAATATTCCCATAGTAGCATCAATTGGCCTACCTGATTTTGAACACAAGAGGGCAGTAAAGCACTATGAATGATTTTTATTTTTTTTATTTTTTTGGCTAAACAACCATTCTGGCTGTTTTTAAACTTAAACATAAATCTTAAATTGAAAAAAAGGAATACAATGGGTTTACTTCTAATATTAGTATAATTTTATAGAAAAATGAATGGTGTATAATTACATTTTAGAAAGATATGAGACATTTCCTGATTCTTTTTTTGACATAATCCCTCGCCATAGCAAAACCGTTTGAGATATTCAATATCCGTTCACAATTTAGCATCTTTAATGTATTTTCATCAAGTTGAAAAAGTTTTGTAACTGTAGATGAAACTAACCCCCCCCCCCCCCCCCCACACACACTTTTGTCACAAAAGGTGGCGCTACTGAGCCCCTGCACCACGCCCGTTTCTGAAACTTTGCACATGTCTACTGGCTAATAAATGTGATCTGTCTGTCAAGTTTCATGCAATTTTAAGCAATTTCAGGCATGCTAAGAGTCTCAAAAGCATCCAAAAAGAATATTAAAGTTTGATGCGTTGCCATGGCAACAGTATCTAAGATATCAATAATCCTTTCACAGGTCTACATCTGCCGTGTATTTACATTATACACATCAAGTTTGAAGCAAATCGGGTAAAAATAAGAGGGTGATTTCAAAGTATTTTGAAAGTGACACACTTCCTGCTGCCAGTTGGTGGCGCTATAACTTTGACTCACAATAGTCACATCCATGTGATCGGCCTCTCACAGCGAACACACTGTTGAAGTTTCATCAAGATCAGTTAATGTATGCAGAAGTTATAACACACTTCCTGTTTCCATTATTCGCCATAAATTCGTTTCCTCGTCACGGCCAAACCGTTCGAGATATCAGAAATCCCCTGGCAATTTTTCATCCTCAATGTCTTGACATCATGCTGACCGAGTTTCGTTGCGATTGGTTGAATTCTCTAGGAGGAGTATATCGAATTCCAGGGGCATACGCTTCCAAACAAACCATAATAGCCGACTTCCTGTTGGGCTGGGGTAAAAAGTAAAAGTACAAAGGATATATAAACCGATGAGATCTATATGTGTACCGAGTTTCATATTATTACATGCAAGCGTGTTTGATTTATGGACCAAGTTTTCGGACCTCGTTCCAGGGGGCGCTGTCGAGCCCCCCTGCCACGCCCGGGTACCAGCTTCAGCCCGGCCCTGATGGCCGCGGGTTCTGACCTGTGTGCAAAGTTTCAAGAGTTTTCGTGCACGTTAAGAGCCCCAAAAGTGCCCGGATAGTCGTTAGAATAATAATAATAATAATAATAATAATAATAAATATAGCTGCGAGCAGCGATTACGGGCCCAAGCCGGTGGCACCGCCACCCCCGGTGCCTTTAGGGTTACTGTGCGTGACGGGCAATAACGTAACCCCGCTTTGACCTTTGAGAAGATGTGTGCTGTAGAGCTTGCATCAGTGTGGGCTCTGCAAAAGTGTGCATTGAGGGCACATATCAACCACAAAGTATGCGTGAGCAACCTTCTGAAACCTAAAATGAAAAATGAGACACCCTACGGTCTCATGGACTTAATGGACACATGAAATAAGTACACAAGTTTGAAAGTTATATGAAGTGTGCCAAGACAGAATATTTGCCTGATCTGATTAGAAAAATAGTTTTTGTGTGTGTGTGTGTGTGTGTGAGGCGTGATTGAACAATGTAGACATAAAAACATACTCCGTCCTTTTGTTCATACAGGACATTATTCAAACTACAAAGTGTTTACTTATATTTGTGTACAATCACAATAAAACACAACATTGTGCTTTTGTCAAACTGTAAACTACAACTGTCACCCAACCAAAATCTCTTACACACACACACACACACACACACACACACACACACACACACACACACACACACACACACACACACACACACACACATAGTTTAAAAGCAAAAAAATCTTTTGGACATTCATCATATTGCATTGGTTTTCATTTCTTGTTCTCGAACAGAGCCCTAATCTGTTTATTTTTTCAGTTACACATTCTACATTGATTAAAAAAGAAAAATCAAATGTGTTTTTATTTTATACATAAATAAATAATATATCATTCAGATGAGAGTAAAGTTAGTGTTAGTTCAAATTTTAAGGAAGACAAAAATATGATCTGAAATATCGCACATTCATTTAAAATTCATTCAGGTTCAATTACCAAACATACAAATCTCAATGTAATTTAAAGCAAACAATACATTTAAAATATATGGGTTGTATGCAATTTTTTTATATATAAAAAGATATATATCCAAAAATACAAAGCCTAAACTTTAACAAGGGTTAAACAATCACTGTAACGGACACAATCACACACACACACACACACACACACACGTCAAATCACTTACATTTAAGATGCAATATTGACTTTTTTTTCTGTTTCAGCAGCGAAAATAGTTCAACAAAGATCACAGCAGAACCATCGAGCATCTCACAGCAACGCGTTCTCATTACTGAATGATTCAGCATTTTGAACGAATCGGTTGACTCAAAGATTCAACGACCAATCCATAATCTGTCTCATTCATGAATGACTCAGCCGTTCGAACGAATCGTTTGAACGAATGAATCAATGACTCGCTCATTAAGACGGTCGCCTGGCGACACCTAATGACGGTTTAGTGATATGTTTAAAAGTATCATTCTTTCCAACGATTGTTAATTAACTCATATTTGAAACATAAGCTATATATATATATATATATACACACACATATATATACACAAAAATAAAATAAACACATTTGAAGCGTGTTTGCTTACTAAATTGTGAGCTGAACGAAAGTTGCAGCAAATATCAGCAACAGGAGTCAAATTTCATTAATCACGAGAGTGAAGAGCTGACTGAAAAGATGATGACGGAATAGGCTATTTTATGTAAAAGCGCCTATTTAAGCGAATCTATCATTATACTCTTTTGTTGTTGTGTTTTCCATGAAAAATAATAGACTATTGAAATCACAATTCAAGCAATCGGCCCCCGATATTGCACTAATTTTAAAGTGACACTAAAAAGTTCATTCATAACGGTGCGCGTCCACGGCGATGAGCGAGCAGAACAGAGCGAACGTTTTTTAGTTCATTCCTACTTCCATGGGAATTCTCTCGAGCGCTCTGCACGCGCCACCATTATCAATGTCCGTGTGGACGTCCGCGAACAGTGGAACAGTGGAAACATTGGCTACTCCGTCATTTTATTCAAGAAGATCATTCAAACTGCAAAGTGTTTACTTATTTTTGGATACTCGCAATCAAACACAACATTGTGATTTTGTAAAATACATTCAAGAAATCCACCCCCGAAATGGGGCTTCTTTTAAAATGAAACAAAAATGCTCACAGCTGCACGTCTTGTGGAGACGTCCGTTACTTTCGCTTTCAAGTTAGCGATTTTAAAGCCCCCAGCGGAGTCACGGTGGGAAAATATTCCCATAGTAGCATCAATTGGCCTACCTGATTTTGAACACAAGAGGGCAGTAAAGCACTATGAATGATTTTTATTTTTTTATTTTTTTGGCTAAACAACCATTCTGGCTGTTTTTAAACTTAAACATAAATCTTAAATTGAAAAAAAGGAATACAATGGGTTTAGTTCTAATATTAGTATAATTTTATAGAAAAATAAATGGTGTATAATTACATTTTAGAAAGATATGAGACATTTCCTGATTCTTTTTTTGACATAATCCCTCGCCATAGCAAAACCGTTTGAGATATTCAATATCCGTTCACAATTTAGCATCTTTAATGTATTTTCATCAAGTTGAAAAAGTTTTGTAACTGTAGATGAAACTAACCCCCGCCCCCACACACACTTTTGTCACAAAAGGTGGCGCTACTGAGCCCCTGCACCACGCCCGTTTCTTAAACTTTGCACATGTCTACTGGCTAATAAATGTGATCTGTCTGTCAAGTTTCATGCAATTTCAAGCAATTTCAGGCATGCTAAGAGTCTCAAAAGCATCCAAAAAGAATATTAAAGTTTGATGCGTTGCCATGGCAACAGTATCTAAGATATCAATAATCCTTTCACAGGTCTACATCTGCCGTGTATTTACATTATACACATCAAGTTTGAAGCAAATCGGGTAAAAATAAGAGGGTGATTTCAAAGTATTTTGAAAGTGACACACTTCCTGCTGCCAGTTGGTGGCGCTATAACTTTGACTCACAATAGTCACATCCATGTGATCGGCCTCTTACAGCGAACACACTGTTGAAGTTTCATCAAGATCAGTTAATGTATGCAGAAGTTATAACACACTTCCTGTTTCCATTATTCGCCATAAATTCGTTTCCTCGTCACGGCCAAACCGTTCGAGATATCAGAAATCCCCTGGCAATTTTTCATCCTCAATGTCTTGACTTCATGCTGACCGAGTTTCGTTTCGATTGGTTGAATTCTCTAGGAGGAGTATATCGAATTCCAGGGGCATACGCTTCCAAACAAACCATAATAGCCGACTTCCTGTTGGGCTGGGGTAAAAAGTAAAAGTACAAAGGATATATAAACCGATGAGATCTATATGTGTACCGAGTTTCATATTATTACATGCAAGCGTGTTTGATTTATGGACCAAGTTTTCGGACCTCGTTCCAGGGGGCGCTGTCGAGCCCCCCTAGCACGCCCGGGTACCAGCTTCAGCCCGGCCCTGATGGCCGCGGGTTCTGACCTGTGTGCAAAGTTTCAAGAGTTTTCGTGCACGTTAAGAGCCCCAAAAGTGCCCGGATAGTCGTTAGAATAATAATAATAATAATAATAATAATAATAATCCTTAGGAAAACAATAGGGCCTTCGCCTTTTCAAGGCTTGGGCCCTAATAATAATAATAATAATAATAATAATCCTTAGGAAAACAATAGGGCCTTCGCCTTTTCAAGGCTTGGGCCCTAATAATAATAATAATAATAATCCTAAGGAAAACAATAGGGCCTTCGCCTTTTCAAGGCTTGGGCCCTAATAATAATAAGTCGGAAGAATAATAATAATCCTTAGGAAAACAATAGGGCCTTCGCCTTTTCAAGGCTTGGGCCCTAATAATAATCCTAAGGAAAACAATAGGGCCTTCGCCTTTTCAAGGCTTGGGCCCTAATAATAATAATAATAATAATAATCCTTAGGAAAACAATAGGGCCTTCGCCTTTTCAAGGCTTGGGCCCTTATAAATATATATAAATATAGCTGCGAGCAGCGATTACGGGCTCAAGCCGGTGGCACCGCAACCCCGGTGCCTTTAGTTACCTAAAGGCACTGGAGTGGCGGTGCCGCCGGCTTTGGCCCTTCATCGCTGCTCGCAGCTATATTTTTATATATATATATATATATATATATATAAACAAGCCGGTGGCACCGCCACCCCCGGTGCCTTTAGGGTTACTGTGCGTGACGGGCAATAACGTAACCCCGCTTTGACCTTTGAGAAGATGTGTGCTGTAGAGCTTGCATCAGTGTGGGCTCTGCAAAAGTGTGCATTGAGGGGACATATCAACCACAAAGTATGCGTGAGCAACCTTCTGAAACCTAAAATGAAAAATGAGACACCCTACGGTCTCATGGACTTAATGGACACATGAAATAAGTACACAAGTTTGAAAGTTATATGAAGTGTGCCAAGACAGAATATTTGCCTGATCTGATTAGAAAAATAGTTTTTGTGTGTGTGTGTGTGTGTGTGTGTGTGTGAGGCGTGATTGAACAATGTAGACATAAAAACATACTCCGTCCTTTTGTTCATACAGGACATTATTCAAACTACAAAGTGTTTACTTATATTTGTGTACAATCGCAATAAAACACAACATTGTGCTTTTGTCAAACTGTAAACTACAACTGTCACCCAACCAAAATCTCTTACACACACACACACACACACACACACACACACACACATAGTTTAAAAGCGAAAAAATCTTTTGGACATTCATCATATTGCATTGGTTTTCATTTCTTGTTCTCGAACAGAGCCCTAATCTGTTTATTTTTTCAGTTACACATTCTACATTGATTAAAAAAGAAAAATCAAATGTGTTTTTATTTTATACATAAGTAAATAATCTATCATTCAGATGAGAGTAAAGTTAGTGTTAGTTCAAATTTTAAGGAAAACAAAAATATGATCTGAAATATCGCACATTCATTTAAAATTCATTCAGGTTCAATAGAGGGTATGCGCGTGACGTCACTGCCAGCTGGAGTGATTGCGGTCACGCCCACTGAGTGGCAAAAAGACTGAGCGGCAGCATTGGTTTTCAGCGTGAATGCCGTGAAAAACACAAAAAATGCATCTAAAATGGGAAAGAGCTTTGCGATTGATTGTACAACTACATTTCACAAGAAACCTGAGGTATATTTTTACAGACTGCCGAAAGTTACAGAACAGAGAAGCAAATGGATCGATGCAATTCATAGAAACAACTTGACTCCAGGCAGAGAAAAGTGGATTTGCAGTTATCATTGAGCACGTTTACATGCACACCAGTAACCATAACAACGCAAGTAAACCGTGGCATGTTTACATGACTTTATTAATAAATCAGGCCATGACCTGTAACGACAAAACAATCATTTGCGTATCTGACTTTGAGTATTTCATTTGTTGTATCGGTTGATGTTAAATAAAGCTTGCAACATGTCAACGGGAAACTTACAGTTTGTATATTTTCCTCTCATGCAGTTACAGATGCAGCGTTTTGACTGAACCATTTCTACTTCTGCTGCACGAGATGAGAGGACATTTTTATAATGTTCTGTGTCATGAAAGAGTCTGCGTTTGTGATATATTTTATTCTTCCTTTCCAGCAAAACGCTCTGTCTGGATGCGTTTAAATCTGCACAAAGGATGCGTTTCTGTCACATTTCACACATGCGCACTTCAATAAGCTGACAGAAAGCAGGTTAATGCGTTTACATAATGCGAAATCCGAGTAAGAGGCAAAAAACGACCTGTGTCGACCGGTTTATGCTTAAGCCAGTTATGACCCTACTCCGATAAAATAAACTTTTTAAATAAACTGACAAAAAACTATAGGCTACAAGTTTTAGGGCTGGACAATATGATTATAGCCTATATATAACATTGATGTGATCACCTGGATTTAGACTTACCTATTGTATTTATATAAAGCGTTCACAGGCAAATTTGCTTCACGTATTTCCCCGGCGTCGAAATCAGGCACATATATGAGTGTCAGGAAACACGATGGCTCCGTGTCTATATCCATGGATCACTGGATCGTTGGCCTAAGTTGTAAGGAACACTATATCGAGTCCAACTTTTAGTTTAAACTGATAATAGGTTGTTTTACTCGCGTTTTCGCAGTTTCCACTATTAACTCCAGCCACGCAGCAGCTCTTTTGCCACTCAGTCCGGCTGAGGGGGGCGTGTTCCGGCGGGGAAGTGACGTTAATGCATTCCCTCTATTACCAAACATACAAATCTCAATGTAATTTAAAGCAAACAATACATTTAAAATATATGGGTTGTATGCAATTTTTTTATATATAAAAAGATATATATCCAAAAATACAAAGCCTAAACTTTAACAAGGGTTAAACAATCACTGTAACAGACACAATCACACACACACACACACACACACACACACACACACACACACACACACACACATACACACACACGTCAAATCACTTACATTTTAGATGCAATATTGACATTTTTTTTCTGTTTCAGCAGCGAAAATAGTTCAACAAAGATCACAGCAGAACCATCGAGCATCTCACAGCAACGCGTTCTCATTACTGAATGATTCAGCATTTTGAACGAATCGGTTGACTCAAAGATTCAACGACCAATCCATAATCGGTCTCATTCATGAATGACTCAGCCGTTCGAACGAATCGTTTGAACGAATGTATCAATGACTCGCTCATTAAGACGGTCGCCTGGCGACACCTAATGACGGTTTAGTGATATGTTTAAAAGTATCATTCTTTCCAACGATTGTTAATTAACTCATATTTGAAACATAAGCTATATATATATATATATATATATATATATATATATATATATACACACATATATATACACAAAAATAAAATAAACACATTTGAAGCGTTTTTGCTTACTAAATTGTGAGCTGAACGAAAGTTGCAGCAAATATCAGCAACAGGAGTCAAATTTCATTAATCACGAGAGTGAAGAGCTGACTGAAAAGATGATGACGGAATAGGCTATTTTATGTAAAAGCGCCTATTTAAGCGAATCTATCATTATACTCTTTTGTTGTTGTGTTTTCCGTGAAAAATAATAGACTATTGAACTCACAATTCAAGCAATCGGCCCCCGATATTGCACTAATTTTAAAGTGACACTAAAAAGTATGCGGCTGCACTGGCATTCATAACGGTGCGCGTCCACGGCGATGAGCGAGCAGAACAGAGCGAACTTTTTTTAGTTCATTCCTACTTCCATAGGAATTCCCTCGAGCGCTCTGCACGCGCCACCATTATCAATATCCGTGTGGACGTCCACGATCGAACAGTGGAAACATTGGCTACTCCGTCATTTTATTCAAGAAGATCATTCAAACTGCAAAGTGTTTACTTATTTTTGGATACTCGCAATCAAATACAACATTGTGATTTTGTAAAATACATTCAAGAAATCCGCCCCCGAAATGGGGCTTCTTTTAAAATGAAACGAAAATGCTCACAGCTGCACGTCTTGTGGAGACGTCCGTTACTTTCGCTTTCAAGTTAGCAATTTTAAAGCCCCCAGCGGAGTCACGGTGGGAAAATATTCCCATAGTAGCATCCCTACAATTTAATACAATTGGCCTACCTGATTTTGAACACAAGAGGGCAGTAAAGCACTATGAATGATTTTTATTTTTTTTATTTTTTTGGCTAAACAACCATTCTGGCTGTTTTTAAACTTAAACATAAATCTTAAATTGAAAAAAGGAATACAATGGGTTTAGTTCTAATATTAGTATAATTTTATAGAAAAATAAATGGTGTATAATTACATTTTAGAAAGATATGAGACATTTCCTGATTCTTTTTTTGACATAATCCCTCGCCATAGCAAAACCGTTTGAGATATTCAATATCCGTTCACAATTTAGCATCTTTAATGTATTTTCATCAAGTTGAAAAAGTTTTGTAACTGTAGATGAAACTAACCCCCCCCCCCCCCCCCCCCCCCCCCACACACACACACACTTTTGTCACAAAAGGTGGCGCTACTGAGCCCCTGCACCACGCCCGTTTCTGAAACTTTGCACATGTCTACTGGCTAATAAATGTGATCTGTCTGTCAAGTTTCATGCAATTTTAAGCAATTTCAGGCATGCTAAGAGTCTCAAAAGCATCCACAAAGAATATTAAAGTTTGATGCGTTGCCATGGCAACAGTATCTAAGATATCAATAATCCTTTCACAGGTCTACATCTGCCGTGTATTTACATTATACACATCAAGTTTGAAGCAAATCGGGTAAAAATAAGAGGGTGATTTCAAAGTATTTTGAAAGTGACACACTTCCTGCTGCCAGTTGGTGGCGCTATAACTTTGACTCACAATAGTCACATCCATGTGATCGGCCTCTTACAGCAAACACACTGTTGAAGTTTTATCAAGATCAGTTAATGTATGCAGAAGTTATAACACACTTCCTGTTTCCATTATTCGCCATAAATTCGTTTCCTCGTCACGGCCAAACCGTTCGAGATATCAGAAATCCCCTGGCAATTTTTCATCCTCAATGACTTGACATCATGCTGACCGAGTTTCGTTGCGATTAGTTGAATTCTCTAGGAGGAGTATATCGAGTTCCAGGGGCATACGCTTCCAAACAAACCATAATAGCCGACTTCCTGTTGGGCTGGGGTAAAAAGTAAAAGTACAAAGGATATATAAACCGATGAGATCTATATGTGTACCGAGTTTCATATTATTACATGCAAGCGTGTTTGATTTATGGACTAAGTTTTCGGACCTCGTTCCAGGGGGCGCTGTCGAGCCCCCCTGCCACGCCCGGGTACCAGCTTCAGCCCGGCCCTGATGGCCGCGGGTTCTGACCTGTGTGCAAAGTTTCAAGAGTTTTCGTGCACGTTAAGAGCCCCAAAAGTGCCCGGATAGTCGTTAGAATAACAATAATAAATATAGCTGCGAGCAGCGATTGCGGGCCCAAGCCGGTGGCACCGCAACCCCGGTGCCTTTAGTTACTTAAAGGCACCGGGGCGGCGGTGCCTCCGGCTTTGGCCCTTCATCGCTGCTCGCAGCTATATTTATATATATATATATATATTAAAAGCCGGTGGCACCGCCACCCTGGTGCCTTTAGGGTTATTGTGCACGACGTGACACAAAATATCTGCTCGCTCTCTGCCGAACGGCTTTGGTAGTTCCGCTTCAGCACTGATGATGTTGTAGAAATAGTGCGCTCTGGTTGGTCAGGATTATTCGGGATTTTTTATTTTATACAGAAATAAGTTATTTATAATTCAGATGAGAATAAAGTTAGTGTTGATTAAAATGCAGGAAAACAAATATATTGATCTGAAATATAGCACATTAATTTTAAATTTATTTAGGTTCAATTACCAAACATACAATCTTAATTTAATTTAAAGCAAACAATACATTTAAAATATATGGGTTGTATGCAAATTTTTTTTTAATGAAAAAAAGATATATATCCAAAAAGACAAGGCCTTAACGGGTTAAACTCTTGTCACTCTAACAGACACAATCTCTCTCTCTCTCTCTCTCTCTCTCTCTCTCTCTCTCTCTCTCTCTCTCTCTCTCTCTCTCTCTCTCTCACTCACACACACACACACACACACACGTCAAGTCACTTACATTTTAGATGCAATATTGAATAAGCAGAAAAATCGGATTTTCTGCTCTGAAAATATAAATAAGCATAAAAATTGAATAAGCACTTTGAATATTCTAAACAGAATAAGCACTAGTTGCTAATGAATAAGTACTACCACTTAATGGAATAGATACTAGTATCTAAAAAATAAGTACTAGTAGCATGAAAATAGAGACTAGTAGGTTAAAATGATTAAATGTTAAAACGGCTTGCCATATTGGCCCAGAGAGAGAGGGAAAATGACCTTTTAGATACTAGTACCTATTAATAGATACTAGTGTTTATTCATTAGCTACTAATACATATTCAAAAGAATATCTAAAGAATAAGCACTAGTATCTAAAGAATAGGCACTAGTACTAAAGAATAAGCACTAGTCGCTAATGAATAAGTACTAGCACTTAATGGAATAGATACTAGTATCTAAAAAATAAGTACTAGTAGCATGAAAATAGAGACTAGTAGGTTAAAACGATTAAATGTTAAAACGGCTTGCCATATTGGCTGAGAGAGAAAGAAAATGACCATATTCAAACCAAAATATCTGACTTCCTCTTGGTCTGAGCTAATGACAGTTAATTAGAAAGTTGTCCGGCTTGATCTGAACAATATGCGTACCGAGTTGTATGATTGTAGGTAAAACTATAAAACTAACACCCCCACGTTTGTCAAAAGGTGGCGCTACTGAGCCCCTGCACCACGCCCATTTCTGAAACTTTGCACATGTCTACTAGCTAATAAATGTTATGTGTCTGTCGAGTTTCATGCAATTTCAAGCATGTTAAGAGTCTCAAAAGCATCAACAAAGAATAATAAAGTTTGATGCGTTGCCACGGCAATAGTATCTAAGATACCAATAATCCTTTCACAGGTCTACATCTGCCGTGTGTTTACATTATACACATAAAGTTTGAAGCAAATCGGGTAAAAATAAGAGGGTGATTTCAAAGCATTTAGAAAGTGACACACTTCCTGCTGCCAGTTGGTGGCGCTATAACTTTGACTCACAATAGTCACATCCATGTGATCGTCCTCTTACAGCGAACACACTGCTGAAGTTTCATCAAGACCAGTTAATGTATGCAGAAGTTATAACACACTTCCTGTTTCACGTTTCTCGCCATAATTTCGTTTCCTCGCCACGGTCAAACCGTTCGAGATATCAAAAATCCCCTGGCAATTTTTCATCCTCAGTGTCTTGACTTCACGCTGACCGAGTTTCGTGCCGTGCAAGGTCATTTTCGTAAACGAAAACTGAAACTAAGACTAAAACTATTGGTCAAAAATCATTTTCGTAAACTGAAATAAAATAAAAAATTCATAATAAATGAAAAACTAAAACTAAACGAAACTAACAACAGTTACTGAAAAACTAACTGAAATAAAATAATAATTAGCAAAAATAAATAATCGTTTCCGTGATTAATAAACTCTTTACTTCAGCGGAAAAATCTGACCTGCGGCTGTTTAGGGAAATGCCTGATTTGACGCTTCACACGCGTGAAGTTGCTGAGGCGATTAACCGCTGTCTTGTGACGCGCTCAATGAAGGACCGTAGCGTAGAACACATCGCTAGTCCTCAGCGGCTGTTCATAAAGGATTCATCTTTTGCGGTGGAATGGGAAATAACACGAGGTAATAAGACGCAAGTTGGATTTCTTTTAACTTGAGCGCAGAGTTTTTAGAAAGCCGTTTCATTTTCGAGACGCGTGTGCAACACTAAAACAAGTTCGTCAAGCACAAAAAAACATAATGTTCTAGGCTAATGTATGTTTGAGATTTCATGTTTTCATGAAGGCTGAAAGGTGCTGTTATTATCTGTACAAAACATTTACTGCTAATAATATTATTATCCTTGTGGAGACATTTCCCTGCAATGTAGGCTATGAAATACCAGGACACGTCACACAACACACACACACACACACACACACACACACACACTCTCTCACTCTGGTCAAGAAATAACATTTTCTTGTATACTTTTAAGTTCCATTTGGTGCTTTGTTCAATCTCAAACCATTATTTTATTTTTATTATTAAGATGTCTGCACAAGAGTTAACTGTAATCTGTGCAAACATTAAACTTAAATTAAACTTCTTGCTTTGGTCTACACTGGAAGTGCACTGCTTGCTCTGCTAAACTATAATTACTAACTGAAACTAAATAAAATAAAAACTAAATAGAAATGTGTTTGCAAAATAAAAACTAAACTAAAACGAACAAAACCATTAATGAAACTAACTAAAACTAAACAGAAATTTTAAGCAAAATTGAAAACAATATTAAAACTAAACTAATTTAAAAAAGCAAAACTATAAAAACCTTGGTGCCGTGTGTTTGAATTCTCTAGGAGGAGTATTTCAAATTCCATTGCATGCGTTTTCCAAACAACCCTAAATAGACGACTTCCTGTTGGGCTGGGGTAAAAAGTAAGAGCATGAAGGATATATGAACCGGTGAGATCTATATGTGTACCGAGTTTCATATTATTACATGCAAGCGTGTTTGATTTATGGACCAAGTGTTCAAACCCCGTTCCAGGGGGCGCTGTCGAGCCCCCCTGCCACGCCCGGGTACCAGCTTCAGCCCGGCTCTGATGGCCACGGGTTCTGACCCGTGTGCAAAGTTTCAAGAGTTTTCGAGCACGTTAAGTGCCCCAAAAGTGCCCAAAAGGTAGTAAAATAATAATAATGCGGAATAATAATAATCCTTAGGAAAACAATAGGGCCTTCGCCTTTTCAAGGCTTGGGCCCTAAATATAGCTGCGAGCAGCGATTATGGGCCCAAGCCGGTGGCACCGCAACCCAGGTGCCTTTAGTTACCTAAAGGCACCGGGGGTGGCGGTGCCGCCGGCTTTGGCCCTTCATCGCTGCTCGCAGCTATATTTATATATATATATATATATATATATATATATATATATATATATATATATTAGGGATGCACCGAATATTTCGGCCACCGAAAATAGTCTTTTAGAAAGTCTTTTATCACCGAAACAATACGGCCGAAATGTTGTGATGACGCAAACAGAAACCGCGACCTGCACGTGCTTGTCTGAAGCAACGTGTCTGCGGTGTGGACGTATTTCAGTATTATATATAGCCTATATATCTGAACCCACGAAGCCTTGTTTATACTTTCGCCTGCCTCCGCAGCGCGAGTCTCCACAGACAGCGCGCGCACCTCTCCAAACGGTCGAGGCGTTTATAGTACTTGACGCGCTCGCCGTTGTAGCCTACTATTCTTTGAAACGACAGAGAGCGACTCAAGTAACTGTCCTCTAACCATCAGGAATAGGTGAGAAGAAGAAAGATATCATAAACACGTGACAATGTTTATTTTTTAGTATACCACCACCAATACAAAAATAATCTTGTAAACCCTGGGATTATTACTTGTGACATTACAAAAAAACATGTATGTATACAACTAAATTAACGCTCTCTTAATTATTTTCTAGTTTCACTAAACATATTTCATTAAGTTTCGTGTACATTTGTATTAAACATGGACCTTTGTTCATTAAAAATGCTTTTTATGCTATTGTTTGCTCATTTTTTAAAATGTAAGCAACTAATTTAGGCGGGTGCTGGTGTGATGAGAAGTTCGTGCTCGGCTTTGTTTTAGAGAACATTTAAATTTAAAACCTTTCTGCAGGCCAGTAGATTATTGTTTAATGTACACATGAGTGGGGTCAAATTAAACATTTAAGTTTGAATTTTATTTTATACTGTGCATTGTGCTAAATAAATAAATATTTGCATAATTTGTAATTGATTTATTCTTTGAAAATTTTATATTAATTTATGCAATTGCAATTGATTTCTTTTTGTCCCATTATTTTTTTTTCTCATTTTAATGCTCTTATCAACATGGAAAAGTGGATCGGCTTGCTTTGAACAGTATATGCCAATATTGTTTTCAATAAAAAACATTTGCACAATTTCACACTAAAACATTCACACTTGGAGCAAATAATCTCTCACACAATGTAACTGTCCATCAATAAAAGGGTGAAAGAAATACTGGCTAGGTCCTGATATTGATGAGGGGGTGGAGAATTAGCATCAGCTGTGTGTGAGTGTGTGTGTGTGCTTGGCCATCATCAAGTGGTATTCAGACTGGAGGTGCTGCGATGATGATCAGTTCACAACGACAAAACACACAGATCACTTTGGTCTTGTCAATGGAACCATTTGGCAACTTTTTAAAAGTAAACTTTCCATTCAGAATCTTATTGGCATCCATTTCGGCGTCTCGCGCTCGCCAACCACTCAAAACTGGACGTTTTGAACGTAGCTATAACATTCAGAAATAACGTTTTTAAAACTTAATGGGAACGTTATGAAAACGTTATTATAACCTAAAATTGTTAGCTGGGGAAGAGGAGAGATTCGCGATTGCACTGAACACGTTTTCAGTGCAGGTACATATTCTCTGAGCGAGCCCAGAGAAAATTCTTACAAGAGCAGCGTGTATCTGAGAGCAGCGTGTATCTGAGAGCGCGCGACTCGAGCAGAGAGATTCGTGCTCGGCACATTATATTCCGCGCGCGAGCGGAGAGATTCGCGCTCGCGCATCCGGCTCGCAAGCCCAAACAAGTGTGTGCGGCGTGCCTGTTGTTTTGTTTCCGGTCTAGCTAGATCCGCTTGCGCTTTCAAAACGTCCTCGCGCGGCGCAAGCCATTGAAATGAATGGGTTTCATACGGTTTTATAGCGCAGCGCCGCGCATGCCGCGTCCTGTTGCAAAAGCATGTGGGAAAAAAACTACAAAGTTTGCTAGGCCAAAAAGACCGTTAATCGCGCGATAAAAAAATTAACGCCGTTAAAATGGGTTTGCGTTAACGCCGTTAATAACGCGTTTAACTGACAGCCCTAATATATATATATATATATATATATATATATATATATATATATATATATATATATATATATATATATATATATATAAATAAAAGAAGCCGGCGGCACCGCCACCCCGGTGCCTTTAGGGTTATTGTGCACGTCGTGCAAAAACGTAACCCTGCTTTGACTGTCGAAAAGAAGTGTGCTGTAGAGCTTGCAAAAGTGCGCATCGAGGGCACATATCAACCACAAAGTATGCATGAGCTACGTTCTGAAACCTAAAATGAAAAATGAGACACCCTACAGACGGTCTCATGGATTTAACGGACACATGAAATAAGCACACAAGACTGAAAATCTGCCGAACGGCTCTGGTAGTTGTCACATTCTTCGTCTGCACTGTTCTGTCTTGTTTGCACTACATCTCCCAGAATCCCTCTTGTGTCCACACCTGATCTCACTCCCTCATTTCCTCGTCATCATCTGTCTCACCTGTTTGCACATCATTAGTCAAGTCAAGTCATCTTCATTTATATAGCGCTTTTAACAATGGATTGTTTCAAAGCAGCTTTAAAGAGATAAACATATAATTTAAGGTAACAGATTGTTTTGGCATTATAGCGGTTCTTGAATAATATTATTTCCAGCTAAAGTTAACTTTGATTGATTCACCTCCGTCGAAATGATCAGACTTTTAAACGCGAACCTGTGATTAACGCTGACGGCGTTCACATGCTCATTCAGAATTGATTCTATAGTTATGTGCTTTTTAAAATATGTGTGCAGGTTTATAATTCATACAACCCAGCCTAAACAAACTACTTTTCTTGCCTATAAATTTTGATACAGAATTTTGTTTTATTTTATCACTTCGGGGTATGCGAGCCAGAATTCACAACGCTTCATCTGTAGAGTGGGAAAGGGATCCTCCATTGTCTCCATGAAACCTGCATTGTCATCGGGTCCAGGCGGATCTCCTTCGTCAGATCTGGACACGGCCTAGATCCGGCAGGCTGCGGGAAAACCTCGGGATAAACAAAGACACTAATATTAGCGTAGATGCCATTCTTCTTATGATGTAGCGAGTACATCAAGATTTAAGGGAAGTGTTCCCAGTTCCGGCTGACCTAATCTATGCAGCCTAACATTGAATTTATAGAAGTCTATAGTGTGTTATGTGTATGCTAGGTCAAAGAGATGTGTTTTTAGTCTAGCTTTGAACTGACAGAGTGTGTCTGCTTCCCGGACAATGGTAGGAAGACTGTTCCAAAGTTTTGGTGCTAAATAGGAAAAGGATCTACCGCCTGCAGTCGATTTAGATATTCTAGGTATTATCAACTGGCCGGAATTTTGAGACCGCAATAGACGTGAAGGACTATAATACGTTAAGAGCTCGCTCAAGTACTGCGGAGCTAAACCATTTAGTGCTTTGTAGGTAATCAACAATATTTTTAAATTTATACGATGTTTAAATAGGGAGCCAATGCAGTGTTGACAGAACCGGGCTAATATGGTCATATTTCCTGGTTCTGCTAAGAACTCGAGCTGCGGCGTTTTGAACTAGCTGTAGTTTATTTATTAAGCGTGCAGGGCAACCACCCAGTAGAGCATTACAATAATCTAGCCTTGAGGTCATGAACGCATGGACTAATTGTTCCGCATTTCCCAATGAGAGCATATGGCGTATTTTAGATATATTTTTAAGATGGAAAAATGCAGTTTTACAGATACTAGACACGTGGCTTTCAAAAGAAAGGTTGGTATCAAAGAGCACACCCAGGTTCCTAACCGACGACGAAGACTTGACAGAGCAGCCATCAAGTGTTAGACAGTATTCTGGGTTATTACGTGTGGAAGTTTTTTGTCCAATAATTAGAATCTCTGTCTTTTCAGAATTTAGTAGTAGGAAATTACTAGTCATCCAATTTTTTATATCAGCTATGCATTCCGTTAATTTTGTGAATTGGTAAGTTTCGTTGGGTTTTGAAGAAATATACAGCTGAGTATCATCGGCATAACAGTGAAAGCTAACTCCATGTTTCCTAATGATATCTCCTAATTATAGCATGTACAGAGTGAACAGCAGCGGTCCTAGTACTGAGCCTTGTGGTACGCCATACTGAACTTGTGATCGATAAGACATCTCTTCATTTACTGCTACAAACTGATAACGGTCAGTTAAGTATGATTTAAACCATGCTAGTGCAATTCCACTAATGCCCACATAGTTTTCTAGTCTATTTAAAAGAATGTTGTGGCCAATTGTGTCAAATGCAGCACTAAGATCGAGTAACACTAATAAAGAGATACAACCACGATCGGATGATAAGAGCAAATCATTTGTGACTCTAATGAGAGCGGTCTCAGTACTATGGTACGGTCTAAATCCGGACTGAAAATCCTCGCAGATATCATTTCTTTCTAGAAAGGAACACAGTTGTGAAGATACTGCTTTTTCTAATATCTTTGACAGAAAAGGCAGATTCGAGATCGGCCTGTAATTGACTAATTCTGTAGGATCAAGTTGTGTTTTTTTAACAAGCGGTTTTATCATAGCCAGTTTAAAGGTTTTTGGTACGTATCCTAGAGACAAAGATGAATTAATGATATTAAGAAGAGGATATATGACCTCTGGAAACATCTCTTTCAGTAGCTTAGTCGGTATAGGATCTAACATACAAGTTGTCGATTTAGATGAATTAACGAGTTTGCAGAATTCTTCCTCTCCTATAGCAACAAATGAATCAAATTTTTCCTCAGGGAGACTACAATGCACTTCCTGATGCGATACTGTGGTAGACGGTTGCATAGTTATAATTTTGTCCCTGATATTATCAATCTTATAAGTGAAGAATAAAAGTAGTGAAAGTAGTATAAGTGAACCTTATCCAGTCATTAGTGTTCATTGGTTGTGTATTTAGTTCCCTCTGTTCAGTCATTCCTTGTCGGTCTTTGTTTATACGTCACCTTTGTGTGTATGCTTTGTGTATGCCTTAACCTGATCCTGGAAATAGAATAAATCTATGTTTGAATTGGAACCTGTCGACCATCGTCTTCTTCAACCCGCACACACCCGTGACAGAAAGGCCGACCCAAAAAAATGGACTTGGCTGGCCGTGACCTGACGGAATACCTCATCAGGATCCTGATGGAGAGAGGTATCCGCATCACCATCACCCCAGTGGTGGCTCCAGCAATCTTCGCCATGCCATCCATCCACATCCACGATCCTACGCCAGAGCCCGCTGATCCTGCGCCAGAGCCCGCTGATCCTGCGTCAGAGCCCGCTGATCCTGCGCCAGAGCCCGCTGATCCTGCGCCAGAGCCTGCTGATCCTGCGCCAGAGCCCGCTGATCCTGCGCCAGAGCCCACTGATCCTGCGCCAGACCCCGCTGATCCTGCGCCAGAGCCCGCTGATCCTGCGCCAGAGCCCGCTGATCCTTCGCCGCTGGTCCCGTCCAGCCCTGAGCTTCCTTCGCCGCTGGTCCCGTCCAGCTCAAAGCCCTCTTCGCCGCTGGTTCCGCCCAGCTCAAAGCCCTCTTCGCCGCTGGTTCCGCCCAGCTCAAAGCCCTCTTCACCGCTGGTTCCGCCCAGCTCAAAGCCCTCTTCACCGCTGGTTCCGCCCAGCTCAAAGCCCTCTTCACCGCTGGTTCCGCCCAGCTCAATGCCCACTTCACCGCTGGTTCCGCCCAGCTCAAAACCTTCGCCACTGGTCCCGTCCAGCAAAGAGCCCTCACCGCTTGCCCAGCCAGAGACTGTTAACGTCCCGTCTGCCCAGCCAGAGACGGTTAACGTCCCGTCTGCCCAGCCAGAGACTGTTAACGTCCCGTCTGCCCAGCCAGAGACTGTTAACGTCCCGTCTGCCCAGCCAGAGACTGTTAACGTCCCGTCTGCCCAGCCAGAGACTGTTAACGTCCCGTCTGCCCAGCCAGAGACTGTTAACGTCCCGTCTGCCCAGCCAGAGACTGTTAACGTCCCGTCTGCCCAGCCAGAGACTGTTCATGTCCCGTCTGCCCAGTCTGGGTCTGCCCACGTCCTGTCTGCCCAGCCTGAGGTGGTTTACGGCACGTCTGCCCAGCCTGTCCCAGAGCCTGCCCCTTATCCAGTCACTCTCCCCAATAATTTTTTGGGGGGGGGGCCATAGGCCACCCGAAGGGGTCTCTCCGCCATGGCCGCCCGAAGAGGTCTCTCCGCCATGGCCGCCCGAAGGGGTCTCTCCGCCATGGCCACCCGAAGGGGTCTCCCCGCCATGGCCGCCCGAAGGGGTCTCTCCGCCATGGCCGCCCGAAGGGGTCTCTCCGCCATGGCCACCCGAAGGGGTCTCTCCGCCATGGCCACCCGAAGGGTCCTCACCACCATGGCCGCCCGAAGGGTCCTCACCACCATGGCCGCCCGAAGGGTCCTCACCACCATGGCCGCCCGAAGGGTCCTCACCACCATGGCCGCCCGAAGGGTCCTCACCACCATGGCCGCCCGAAGGGTCCTCATCATCATGGCCGCCCGAAGGGTCCTCATCATCATGGCCACCCGAAGGGCCACCACCGCCCTGGACGCCCGAGGGTCCGACAGCTCCGCCCTGGCCACGCCCACAGCCTGCTCCATCATGGACACGCCCACGTCCTGCTCCGCCGTGGCCGCCTGCACTTCCTGATCCACCCTGGCCGCCTGCACTTCCTGGTCCGCCCTGGAGGCGTTGGACTCCTACAGGCCACGCCCTCGTCAGCCTCCAGGGCGCCCACCCCCCCCACCCCTATTGATTTTATACGGCGCGAGGTCGCGCCTATTTGAGGGGGCGTTATGTCACAGTCTTCGTCTGCACTGTTCTGTCTTGTTTGCACTACATCTCCCAGAATCCCTCTTGTCTCCACACCTGATCTCACTCCCTCATTTCCTCGTCATCATCTGTCTCACCTGTTTGCACATCATTAGTGTTCATTGGTTGTGTATTTAGTTCCCTCTGTTCAGTCATTCCTTGTCGGTCTTTGTTTATACGTCACCTTTGTGTGTATGCTTTGTGTATGCCTTAACCTGATCCTGGAAATAGAATAAATCTATGTTTGAATTGGAACCTGTCGACCATCGTCTTCTTCAACCTGCACACACCCGTGACAGTAGTTCTGCTTCAGCACTGATGATGTTGTTTTATATTTTATACAGAAATAAGTTATTTATAATTCAGATGAGAATAAAGTTAGTGTTGATTAAAATTAAGGAAAACATTGATTTTATTGATCTGAAATATAGCACATTAATTTTAAATTCATTTAGGTTCAATTGCCAAACATACAATCTTAATTTAATTTACAGCAAACAATACACTTAAAATATATGGGTTATATGAATATTTTGTAGAAAAAAATTAAATAATAATATATAATAATAATAAATATATATATATATATATATATATTAGGGGTGTAACGATACACGTATTCGTATTGAACCGTTCGGTACGAGGCTTTCGGTTCGGGTTTTCGGTACGCATTTTTAAACCGAACGGTTCGTTGGACCATTTTTCCTGCCGATCAAAATGTCGTTATTTCAAATGTAAGCGCGTCGTGCGTGGGCAAGCGCGCTCATAATGTAAGAGACTCTGGCGTGACCACAACATTGCCCAACATCAAAACATTGTGCCATGAATGAACTATCCAGTGTCCACAGATCAGCAACATTCACCATGGATGTACTGTAGTAACACTACTAACTGTAACCATGGGAGTTTGGCAGGAATAGTAGGCTATTATGCTTTCAAGTAACATTACGTCGGTTTTATTTTGACATTATGAATACAATTGCTGCCCTCAAATGTTAATCTGAACTAAAATAAACCTTTGTTTATAAGTACTATCACATTTCATTTTGTCCAAGGAGCAGTTTTGTTTTATATGCTCCTAAGAAAAGTCAAGTATAGCTCCATCATTGCTCAAAGTAAAAAAATATCATACTTTATGATGTTAGTTTTAATAAAAGTATAATTAAAATAATTAAATCAAGGAAATTTCTCTGGCATTTCTTTCTTTTTGCTGTATCGAAAACGTGACACAAGTGTATCGTATCGAACCGAACCGTGAATTTTGTGAACCGTTACACCCCTAATATATATATATATATATATATATATATATATATATATATATATATATATATAATCCAAAAATACAAGGCCTTAAACTTAAATTGAACAAGGGTTAAACTCTTGTCACGAACAGACACCAAGGCACAATCACACACACACACACACACACACACACACACACACACACACACACACACACACACACACACACACACACACGCACGCGCACACACACAGTTTAAAAGCAAAACAATGTTTATCCAATCCCATTTAAAAACAGTCTGAGTGCCATCTTTTGGACATCATCATATTGCATAGGTTTTCATTTCTTGTCCTCAAACAGAGCACTGATTTGTTTATTTTTAAGTTACACATTCTACATTGATTAAAATAGAAAATCAAATGTGTTTTTTTAATGGTAGTATAACTCTGATGAGAATAAAGTTAGTGTTGATTAAAATGAAGGAAAACATTGATTGTATTGATCTGAAATATAGCACATAAATTTTTAATTAATTTAGGTTAAATTACCAAATATACAATCTTAATTTAATTTAAAGCAAACAATACATGTAAATACATATATGGATTATATGAATATTTTAGAGAAAAAATAATAATATAATATATATATATATATATATATCCAAAAAGACAAGGCCTTAAACTTAAGCTTGAACTCTTGTCACTAACAGACACCAAGGCACACACACACACACACACACAATTTAGAAGCAAAAAGATATTTATCCAACCCCATTTAAAAACAGTCTGTGAGTGCCATCTTTTGGACATCCACCATATTGCATAGGTTTTAAAATTATTTAAGGAAAACATATATATTGATCTAATATATATATATATATATATAGCCAGTCCTTCCAGAAAAACGCGGAGTTTTTTTGTGATTGTTGCGGGCAAAAATCCTTGATTACGCGGCCCGTTTTATTTAAAAATGCGATGGAATATGCGGGATATTTATGCAATTTTTTGCGATGAAATTGCGGGAACTTGCAAAAATTGCGGGAACTTGCAAAAATTGCGGGAACTTGCAAAAATTGCGGGAACTTGCAAAAACTGCGGTTTGATGAAAAAGAGAAAAAAAGAGATTCCCCCAACACCCTGTTCTCACTAGGCTACTACCTTATTGTAAAGAGTCCTTTCTTATTACTTCCTACGATAAGCAAGCATAACTACATCACAGAAAGTGCTGGAAATATTTAATTTCTCATCTTGTTTTATTTCAGACTGTAACGAGTGGAAATAAGGTGTGGCCCCTTTAAGAGCTGCGCGCTCCTGTTGAACGGTCTGCAGTATTATACTGTATGCGCGCCTCGAACACCCCATGTGTGCGGGTCATTTCTGTTTGATGCTACTTCTTTTATCTTATTTTGTTTATTAAGTAGCGATGTGGACGGTAGAACATGTGACAGACAGTTATACGAGTTCGATTAGGGAATAAAGTGCTAGTTGTGATTGTGAGATGCCAATCGCCTCTGTGAGTCTGTCTGGCCTCTGCAATAACTTCATCTGTGAGCTATCCCTATTTTGCTTCCCGACACAACGCGTTACAAGACCTTAATAAACACATCAAACTTACAAAACATTGAGGAGTCAAACAAGTTCTGTAGCTTTACTAGAGGAATATGCTACAAAAAAAATGAGTAGTAAAAATGAATAAATGAAATATTTAAAAATAAAGTGTGCTCCTGTTTTACAGCTTTTCGATGATGTTCACGTCGTGTAATTACGTCAATTCATAACGTTCCCATGGCAACAGGGGGAAACGGCGGCTCTTGTGTGAAGCAAACGCAACATTTTCCAACTTTCTGCTAAGATATATGTGACTTTTTTGCGACGAAAAATGCGGGGATTATGAAATCATGCAAGCCCCGCATATTTTGCGCGGAAATCTGCAATTTATGCGGCGAAATTGCGGAGTATTTGAAAAAATGCGACCCCCGCATAAATATGCGGACTTTGGCTGATTATGCATTGAATTCAGCGATCGCATAATCGCGTTTTTCTGGAGGGACTGGGCACATATGTATAAATGAACAGGCTTGCGATGTCAAGATTGCAATGCTGGAATGTGTGTGTGTGGGTGGCTCAGCGCGATTGAACGGTGTGTTACACATAAAAACATACTCCGTCATTTTCTTCAAACAGGACATCATTCAAACTGCAAAGTGTGTACTTATATTTGTGTACACTCGCAATAAAACACAACAGTGTGTTTTTGTTAAATAAATTAAAGTAATATGTCCCCCGAAATGGCACTAATTTTAAAATTAAACAAAAATGCTCACGGCTGCACGGGCATTCATAACTGTGCGCGCCCAAGGTGAGGGACGAGCATAACAGAGTGAACGTTGTTTAGTTCATTCCTACTTCCATAGGAATTAGTCCTTATTTAACTTTCGCTTCCAAGTTAGCGATTTTAAAGCCCCCAGCGGTGTCACACGTTGATTGACCGGTGGGAAAATATTCCCATAGTAAAATCCATAATATTTATATATAAATTCAATAGGCCTACCTGATTTTGAACACAAGAGGGCAGTATAGCACTATGTATGTAAATTTTTTTGACTAAACAACCATTCTGGTTGTTTTTAAACTTTAACATAATTCTTTAATTGAAAAAAGGGAATAAAATGGGTTTAGTTCTAATATTTGTATAATTTTATATAAAAATAAATGGTGTATAATTACATTTTAGAAAGATATGAGACATTTCCTGATTCTTTTTTTGACATTAATTTAATCCCTCACCATAGCAAAACCGTTTGAGATATTCAATATCCGTTCACAATTTAGCATCTTTAATGTATTTTCATCATGTTGAAAAAGTTTGGCGTGAATAAAATAAACTACTTAGGAGGAGTAGCTAAAAACTCAGAATCTGAAATCCACATTCAAACCAAAATATCTAACTTCCTGTTGGTTGTAGCTAATAAGTGTAAATTAGAAAGTTGTCCGGCTCGAAGAGTTCAATATACATACCGAGTTTTGTTACTGTAGATTAAACTAACCCCGCCACTTTTGTCAAAAGCATTTAGAAAGTGACACACTTCCTGCTGCCAGTTGGTGGCGCTATAACTTTGACTCACAATAGTCACATCCATGTGATCGGCCTCTTACAGCGAACACACTGCTGAAGTTTCATCGAGATCAGTTAATGTATGTAGAAGTTATAACACACTTCCTGTTTCCATTATTCGCCATAAATTCGTTTCCTCACCACGGCCAAACCGTTCGAGATATCAAAAATCCCCTGGCAATTTTTCATCCTCAATGTCTTGACTTCATGCACACCGAGTTTGGAGACGAACGGGGGAATTCCCTAGGAGAAGTGTTTCAAATTCCTGAGCATGCGTTTCCAAACAACCCTAAATAGCCGACTTCCTGTTGGGCTGGCGTAAAACTTAGAGCACGAAAGTTGTTCGGCCCGATGAGATATATGTGTAGCGAGTTTCAGATTATTACATGCAAGCGTGTTTGATATATGGACAAGTGTTCAAACCCTGTTCCAGGTGGCGCTGTCGAGCCCCCCTGCCACGCCCGGGTACCAGCTTCAGCCCGGCCCTGATGGCCGCGGGTTCTGACCCGTGTGCAAAGTTTCAAGAGTTTTTGAGCACGTTAAGGCCCCCAAAAGTGCCCAAAAGGTAGTAAAATAATAATCATAATAATAAATATAGCTGCGAGCAGCGATTGCGGGCCCAAGCCGGTGGCACCGCAACCCCGGTGCCGGAGTGGCGGTTCCGCCGGCTTTGGCCCTTCATCGCTGCTCGCAGCTATATTTATATATATATATGTAAACAAGCCGGTGGCACTGCCACCCCGGTGCCTTTAGGGTTACTGTGCACGACGTGCAAAAACGTAACCCCGCTTTCACTGTCGCCCTACGGTCCCATGGATTTAACGGACACATGAAATAAGTACACAAGACCGAAAATTCATATGAACTGTACCATTTTGGACAGGGCCTATGATCGTGAATCACAATAGCCACATATATGAGATCATTTAAATTTAGAATCATTTTTAATGTCATAGGACATACATGGGCAATATACGGCCCGGGGGCCGGATCCGGCCCGCATAGCGCTTCAATCCGGCCCCCGCGATGCGATCGCAATTTGGATGAAACACACGCCGAAATAAACATGCGTGACTCAAAACAATCTTTAACTTAGGTGGCAAATATGTTTTAGTAATTCTGTGAATTACACTGCGCAAACCAAAATTAATACTACCCACCGGATGAAGGGTTGTCTCTGTCTCCACATAACATAAAATATTCATTTTATTTTATTTTTCGTGTTCGCATTTTTGAGGAAAAACAATGTTACGGACGTGTTCTCCGTTACGGACGTGAGCGCTCTGAAAGCGGCACTAAAAGATGCTTTAAAACTTTCACAAAGACATCAAACAGAAAGCACAAAACAAAGCACAAAACCTTTGTTTAAAGTGAATTTCGTTTTGTATTAATTGTATCTTAATTTTAATCAATGTTTCATCAACCAATTGCCTGTATTTAATCAATAAGAAGTAAATATAGCAGACAATATAGAGATAATCACGAAACATTAATAACGAGATAATCACGCCGGCGCATGAACTGGAGCTCGTCTCATAAATGAACCGAAACTCAGCATATAAAGTAGCCTACTTGCCTTACATGTCTACTTTTAAACTGAACAATTCAAAACGAAAGAAAACAGACTACAGACTGCTCTCTGCTTATGTAATCCTTATGAAATGTGCATTTCTCTCTGGCGCGTTCACTAGGCTACTGAAGATCAGGATTCAGCATCGTCAACTTCATCTTAGCCGACAATGACAAAGAAAACACTTATTTATTAATAAACAATTAAAATATCTCCTTGCTATATTTTACATATTCATAATCATTACTTTTGCTGGTTTTGCCAGTCATGTATTCTGCAACGAAATATGTTTTGAAAGTATCCTTCCCAACACTGGAAGTCTGTATGTTAATTAGGGATGGGCATTTTTAAAAAATATTGCATTCGAATATTTGGGCTCATAAAAATCGAATATTCGTTTATTTAAATGACATTTAACGAAAAAGATGTTATTTTTTTATTTTTTTTAACGTTTTTGTCACGATTTCTTTTAGTTGAAAACATTAAACATTAGGCCTATGTGTAAACAAAAAATATAAAAAACAAAAGCATTAATAAAAGAATGCTCAAGCAGCGCGAACGGGAAAAAAACGCCTAATAAAGCGGTTGCGCCAGATATCGTACAGAACGTACACACACTCGAGTCAGCATATGATTATCGTGTTTATATTGTTTCATGTTTATATAGAGAAAAACAATATCCACATGCAGGGGCGCCTGCATGTGGATGAAAAAAAAAATATGATTTACAATTGCTGCTTTGGTTGCATTCTGGTGGAATTATTAATAGTACATTAGATATGACAAAATACCTTCATAGCGGTAAACAGAGTATCTTCAATTGGTACCGAGTGGCATAAGACTTGATAAACGCGCGTTCAAAATGATCACGATAAAACAGGTGCTCGCGCACATTCGGCCTGGGGACTGGTTTATAGTAGCCTGTATTCGTGTTCGAAGGTGTCATCTCCTCATACGTTCACGAAAAGTACGAAGTACGAACGCAGTGCTTTCCATCTTGAGATTCAGTGGGGGGCGCGCTCTGGACAGCTATATAGTGTCTTATTATTCTAAATAATTGAATTTATTGATCAAATTTACAAATTAAAAATGAAAGATGAAGCATACATTTAATAAGACTAGACTAGGGGTGCCTTGCATTACAATATGCAGATTTAAATATACCACCGTCAATTTGATGTGTGTGTGTATAATAAAATCATTTAGTCACTACAATTATAACTTGAACGTGTTTGCTTACTAAATTGTGAGCAAAACGAAAGTTGCAGCAAAGATCAGCAACAGGAGTCAAAATTCATTAATCACGAGAGTGAAGAGCTGACTGAAAAAAATGATGACGGAATATTTTGTGTAAAAGTGCCTATTTAAGCGAATATGTCATTTACTCTTTTGTTGTTGTGTTTTCCCTGAAAACCGGAAGCAATCGCCCCCGATATGGCGCTAATTTTAAAGTGACACTAAAAAGTATGCGGCTGCACTGACATTCATAACGGTGCGCGTCCATGGCGACGAGCAAGCAAAACAGAGCGAACGTTTTTTCATTTTTACTTCCATAGAAATTCATTCGAATTTCATTAATCACGAGTCGAGAGTGAGCGTCTCTCTCTGCTGTGTTATGCTGCATCACACGGGCATTCATAACGCTGCGCGTCCACGACGATGAGCGAGCAGAACAGAGTGAACGTTTTTTAGTTCATTCCTACTTCCATAGGAATTCCCTCGAGCGCTCTGCACGCGCCACCATTATCAATGTCCGTGTGGACGTCCGCGATCGAACAGTGGAAACATTGGCTACTCCGTCATTTTATTCAAGAAGATCATTCAAACTGCAAAGTGTTTACTTATTTTTGGATACTCGCAATCAAACACAACATTGTGATTTTGTAAAATACATTCAAGAAATCCGCCCCCGAAATGGGGCTTCTTTTAAAATGAAACGAAAATGCTCACAGCTGCACGTCTTGTGGAGACGTCCGTTACTTTCGCTTTCAAGTTAGCGATTTTAAAGCCCCCAGCGGAGTCACGGTGGGAAAATATTCCCATAGTAGCATCCAATTTAATACAATTGGCCTACCTGATTTTGAACACAAGAGGGCAGTAAAGCACTATGAATGATTTTTATTTTTTTATTTTTTTGGCTAAACAACCATTCTGGCTGTTTTTAAACTTAAACATAAATCTTAAATTGAAAAAAAGGAATACAATGGGTTTAGTTCTAATATTAGTATAATTTTATAGAAAAATAAATGGTGTATAATTACATTTTAGAAAGATATGAGACATTTCCTGATTCTTTTTTTGACATAATCCCTCGCCATAGCAAAACCGTTTGAGATATTCAATATCCGTTCGCAATTTAGCATCTTTAATGTATTTTCATCAAGTTGAAAAAGTTTTGTAACTGTAGATGAAACTAACCCCCCCCCCCCCCCCCCCCCCCCACACACACTTTTGTCACAAAAGGTGGCGCTACTGAGCCCCTGCACCACGCCCGTTTCTGAAACTTTGCACATGTCTACTGGCTAATAAATGTGATCTGTCTGTCAAGTTTCATGCAATTTTAAGCAATTTCAGGCATGCTAAGAGTCTCAAAAGCATTCAAAAAGAATATTAAAGTTTGATGCGTTGCCATGGCAACAGTATCTAAGATATCAATAATCCTTTCACAGGTCTACATCTGCCGTGTATTTACATTATACACATCAAGTTTGAAGCAAATCGGGTAAAAATAAGAGGGTGATTTCAAAGTATTTTGAAAGTGACACACTTCCTGCTGCCAGTTGGTGGCGCTATAACTTTGACTCACAATAGTCACATCCATGTGATCGGCCTCTTACAGCGAACACACTGTTGAAGTTTCATCAAGATCAGTTAATGTATGCAGAAGTTATAACACACTTCCTGTTTCCATTATTCGCCATAAATTCGTTTCCTCGTCACGGCCAAACCGTTCGAGATATCAGAAATCCCCTGGCAATTTTTCATCCTCAATGTCTTGACATCATGCTGACCGAGTTTCGTTGCGATTGGTTGAATTCTCTAGGAGGAGTATATCGAATTCCAGGGGCATACGCTTCCAAACAAACCATAATAGCCGACTTCCTGTTGGGCTGGGGTAAAAAGTAAAAGTACAAAGGATATATAAACCGATGAGATCTATATGTGTACCGAGTTTCATATTATTACATGCAAGCGTGTTTGATTTATGGACCAAGTTTTCGGACCTCGTTCCAGGGGGCGCTGTCGAGCCCCCCTGCCACGCCCGGGTACCAGCTTCAGCCCGGCCCTGATGGCCGCGGGTTCTGACCTGTGTGCAAAGTTTCAAGAGTTTTCGTGCACGTTAAGAGCCCCAAAAGTGCCCGGATAGTCGTTAGAATAATAATAATAATAATAAATATAGCTGCGAGCAGCGATTGCGGGCCCAAGCCGGTGGCACCGCAACCCCGGTGCCTTTAGTTACCTAAAGGTACCGGAGTGGCGGTGCCGCCGGCTTTGGCCCTTCATCACTGCTCGCAGCTATATTTATATATATATATATATATATATATATATATATATATATATATAAACAAGCCGGTAGCACTGCCACCCCGGTTTCTTTAGGGTTACTGTGCACGACGTGCAAAAACGTAACCCCGCTTTCACTGTCGCCCTAAGGTCCCATTGATTTAACGGACACATGAAATAAGTACACAAGACCGAAAATTCATATGAAGTGTGCAAACAATACATTTAAATACATTTAAATTATGACTAGTCAGAATGGCGTCGTAGATATCTCAAACTGGAGTTAGGGATAGTCATAATTTAATTGTAGATATCTATTATCAAGTTATAGATATCTTGAATATCATTTTGATTAGAGATATCTGAAATTTGATATCTGTAACTTTCATTTTATTGGGTTAGCTATGCGCACTGTGATTGGCTCATCGCGTTTGGGGGCGTGGCTTAGCCATAGGCCAATTACGTTACAGATATCTTAAATGATAATACAAACTATCCAAAAAAATAATTACGACTTGTCAGAAAGACGTTGTTGATATCAACAATGTTAATTCCGGATAGTCAAACTTAGCTTTTAAATGTTAAAAGGGCTTGCCATACAGAGCTCAGAGAGAGGCTCACCATATTCAAACCAAAATATCTGACTTCCTGTTGGTCGTTGCTAATTACGGTAAATTAGAAAGTTGTCCGGCTTGAAGAGTACAATATACATATCAAGTTTTGTTACTGTAGATAAAACTAACCCCCCTCACTTTTGTCAAAAGCATTTAGAAAGTGACACACTTCCTGCTGCCAGTTGGTGGCGCTATAACTCTGACTCACAATAGTCACATCCATGTGATCGGCCTCTTACAGCGAACACACTGCTGAAGTTTCATCAAGATCAGTTAATGTATGTAGAAGTTATAACACACTTCCTGTTTCCATTATTCGCCATAAATTCGTTTCCTCGCCACGGCCAAATATCTTAAATGATAATACAAACTATCCAAAATATAATTACAACTTGTCAGAAAGACGTTGTTGATATCAACAATGTTAATTCCGGATAGTCAAACTTAGCTTTTAAATGTTAAAAGGGCTTGCCATACAGAGCTCAGAGAAAGGCTCACCATATTCAAACCAAAATATCTGACTTCCTTTTGGTCGTTGCTAATTACGGTAAATTAGAAAGTTGTCCGGCTCAAAGAGCACAATATACATATCGAGTTTTGTTACTGTAGATAAAACTAACCCCCCCACTTTTGTCAAAAGCATTTAGAAAGTGACACATTTCCTGCTGCCAGTTGGTGGCGCTATAACTTTGACTCACAATAGTCACATCCATGTGATCGGCCTCTTACAGCGAACACACTGCTGAAGTTTCATCAAGATCAGTTAATGTATGTAGAAGTTATAACACACTTCCTGTTTCCATTATTCGCCATAAATTCGTTTCCTCGCCACGGCCAAATATCTTAAATGATAATACAAACTATCCAAAATATGATTACGACTTGTCAGAAAGACGTTGTTGATATCAACAATGTTAATTCCGGATTGTCAAACTTAGCTTTTAAATGTTAAAAGGGCTTGCCATACAGAGCTCAGAGAAAGGCTCACCATATTCAAACCAAAATATCTGACTTCCTTTTGGTCGTTGCTAATTACGGTAAATTAGAAAGTTGTCCGGCTCGAAGAGCACAATATACATATCGAGTTTTGTTACTGTAGATAAAACTAACCCCCCCACTTTTGTCAAAAGCATTTAGAAAGTGACACATTTCCTGCTGCCAGTTGGTGGCGCTATAACTTTGACTCACAATAGTCACATCCATGGGATCGGCCTCTTACAGCAAAAACACTGCTGAAGTTTCATCAAGATCAGTTAATGTATGTAGAAGTTATAACACACTTCCTGTTTCCATTATTCACCATAAATTCGTTTCCTCGCCACGGCCAAACCGTTCGAGATATCAAAAATCCCCTGGCAGTTTCATCAAGATCAGTTAATGTATGTAGAAGTTATAACACACTTCCTGTTTCCATTATTCGCCATAAATTCGTTTCCTCGCCACGGCCAAATATCTTAAATGATAATACAAACTATCCAAAATATAATTACGACTTGTCAGAAAGACGTTGTTGATATCAACAATGTTAATTCCGGATTGTCAAACTTAGCTTTTAAATGTTAAAAGGGCTTGCCATACAGAGCTCAGAGAAAGGCTCACCATATTCAAACCAAAATATCTGACTTCCTTTTGGTCGTTGCTAATTACGGTAAATTAGAAAGTTGTCCGGCTCGAAGAGCACAATATACATATCGAGTTTTGTTACTGTAGATAAAACTAACCCCCCCACTTTTGTCAAAAGCATTTAGAAAGTGACACATTTCCTGCTGCCAGTTGGTGGCGCTATAACTTTGACTCACAATAGTCACATCCATGTGATCGGCCTCTTACAGCAAAAACACTGCTGAAGTTTCATCAAGATCAGTTAATGTATGTAGAAGTTATAACACACTTCCTGTTTCCATTATTCACCATAAATTCGTTTCCTCGCCACGGCCAAACCGTTCGAGATATCAAAAATCCCCTGGCAATTTTTCATCCTCAATGTCTTGACTTCATGCACACAGAGTTTGGAGACGAACGGGGGAATTCCCTAGGAGAAGTGTTTCAAATTCCTGAGCATGCGTTTCCAAACAACCCTAAATAGCCGACTTCCTGTTGGGCTGGCGTAAAACTTAGAGCGCGAAAGTTGTTCGGCCTGATGAGATATATAAGTGTAGCGAGTTTCAGATTATTACATGCAAGCGTGTTTGATATATGGACAAGTGTTCAAATCCCGTTCCAGGTGGCGCTGTCGAGCCCCCCTGCCACGCCCGGGTACCAGCTTCAGCCCGGCCCTGATGGCCGCGGGTTCTGACCCGTGTGCAAAGTTTCAAGAGTTTTTGAGCACGTTAAGGCCCCCAAAAGTGCCCAAAAGGTAGTAAAATAATAATAATTAATATAGCTGCGAGCAGCGATTGCGGGCCCAAGCCGGTGGCACCGCAACCCCGGTGCCTTTAGTTACCTAAAGGCTCCGGAGTGGCGGTTCCGCCGGCTTTGGCCCTTCATCGCTGCTCGCAGCTATATTTATATATATATATATATATATATATATATATATATATATATATATATATATAAACAAGCCGGTAGCACTGCCACCCCGGTGCCTTTAGGGTTACTGTGCACGACGTGCAAAAACGTAACCCCGCTTTCACTGTCGCCCTACGGTCCCATGGATTTAACGGACACATGAAATAAGTACACAAGACCGAAAATTCATATGAAGTGTACCATTTTGGACAGGGCCTATGATCGTGAATCACAATAGCCACATATATGAGATCATTTAAATTTAGAATCATTTTTAATGTCATAGGACATACATGGGCAATATACGGCCCGGGGGCCGGATCCGGCCCGCATAGTGCTTCAATCCGGCCCCCGCGATGCGATCGCAATTTGGATGAAACACACGCCGAAATAAACATGCGTGACACAAAACAATCTTTAACTTAGGTGGCAAATGTGTTTTAGTAATTCTGTGAATTACACTGCGGAAACCAAAATTAATACTACCCACCGGATGAAGGGTTGTCTCTGTCTCCACATAACATAAAATATTCATTTTATTTTATTTTTCGTGTTCGCATTTATGAGGAAAAACAATGTTACGGACGTGTTCTCCGTTACGGACGTGAGCGCTCTGAAAGCGGCACTAAAAGATGCTTTAAAACTTTCACAAAGACATCAAACAGAAAGCACAAAACCTTTCTTTAAAGTGAATTTCGTTTTGTATTAATTGTATCTTAATCAATGTTTCATCAACCAATTGCCTGTATTTAATAAATAAGAAGTAAATATAGCAGACAATATAGAGATAATCACGAAACATTAATAACGAGATAATCACGCCGGCGCGTGAACTGGAGCTCGTCTCATAAATGAACCGAAACTCAGCATATAAAGTAGCCTACTTGCCTCACATGTCTACTTTTAAACTGAACAATTCAAAACGAAAGAAAACAGACTACAGACTGCTCTCTGCTTATGTAATCCTTATGAAATGTGCATTTCTCTCTGGCGCGTTCACTAGGCTACTGAAGATCGCGAGTCAGCATCGTCAACTTCATCTTAGCCGACAATGACAAAGAAAACACTTATTTATTAATAAACAATTAAAATATCTCCTTGCTATATTTTACACTAGTCGCTAATGAATAAGTACTAGTACTTAATGGAATAGATACTAGTATCTAAAAAATAAGTACTAGTAGCATGAAAATAGAGACTAGTAGGTTAAAATGATTAAATGTTAAAACGGCTTGCCATATTGGCTCAGAGAGAGAGAGAGAAAATGACCTTTTAGATACTAGTACCTATTAATAGATACTAGTATTTATTCAATAAATACTAGTACTAATTCATTAGATACTAGTACCTATTAAATAGATACCAGTACTTATTCATTAGCTACTAATACGCATTCAAAAGAATATCTAAAGAATAAGCACTAGTATCTAAAGAATAGGCACTAGTACTAAAGAATAAGCACTAGTCGCTAATGAATAAGTACTAGTACTTAATGGAATAGATACTAGTATCTAAAAAATAAGTACTAGAAGCATGCTAAGAGTCTCAAAAGCATCCAAAAAGAATATTAAAGTTTGATGCGTTGCCATGGCAACAGTATCTAAGACATCAATAATCCTTTCACAGGTCTACATCTGGCGAGTGTCTACATTATACACATCAAGTTTGAAGCAAATCGGGTAAAAATAAGAGGGTGATTTCAAAGCATTTTGAAAGTGACACACTTCCTGCTGCCAGTTGGTGGCGCTATAACTTTGACTCATAATAGTCACATCCATGTGATCGGCCTCTTACAGCGAAAACACTGCTGAAGTTTCATCAAGATCAGTTAATGTATGTAGAAGTTATAACACACTTCCTGTTTCCATTATTCACCATAAATTCGTTTCCTCGCCACGGCCAAACCGTTCGAGATATCAAAAATCCCCTGGCAATTTTTCATCCTCAATGTCTTGACTTCATGCACACAGAGTTTGGAGACGAACGGGGGAATTCCCTAGGAGAAGTGTTTCAAATTCCTGAGCATGCGTTTCCAAACAACCCTAAATAGCCGACTTCCTGTTGGGCTGGCGTAAAACTTAGAGCACGAAAGTTGTTCGGCCCGATGAGATATATAAGTGTAGCGAGTTTCAGATTATTACATGCAAGCGTGTTTGATATATGGACAAGTGTTCAAATCCCGTTCCAGGTGACGCTGTCGAGCCCCCCTGCCACGCCTGGGTACCAGCTTCAGCCCGGCCCTGATGGTTCTGCGGGTTCTGACCCGTGTGCAAAGTTTCAAGAGTTTTTGAGCACGTTAAGGCCCCCAAAAGTGCCCAAAAGGTAGTAAAATAATAATAATAATAATAATAAATATAGCTGCGAGCAGCGATTACGGGCCCAAGCCGGATCACAGCAGAACCATCGAGCATCTCACAGCAACGCGTTCTCATTACTGAATGATTCAGCATTTTGAACGAATCGGTTGACTCAAAGATTCAACGACCAATCCATAATCTGTCTCATTCATGAATGACTCAGCCGTTCGAACGAATCGTTTGAACGAATGAATCAATGACTCGCTCATTAAGACGGTCGCCTGGCGACACCTAATGACGGTTTAGTGATATGTTTAAAAGTATCATTCTTTCCAACGATTGTTAATTAACTCATATTTGAAACATAAGCTCTATATATATATATATATATATATATATATATATATATATATATATACACACACATATATATACACAAAAATAAAATAAACACATTTGAAGCGTGTTTGCTTACTAAATTGTGAGCTGAACGAAAGTTGCAGCAAATATCAGCAACAGGAGTCAAATTTCATTAATCACGAGAGTGAAGAGCTGACTGAAAAGATGATGACGGAATAGGCTATTTTATGTAAAAGCGCCTATTTAAGCGAATCTATCATTATACTCTTTTGTTGTGTTTTCCGTGAAAAATAATAGACTATTGAACTCACAATTCAAGCAATCGGCCCCCGATATTGCACTAAATTTAAAGTGACACTAAAAAGTATGCGGCTGCACATTCATAACGGTGCGCGTCCACGGCGATGAGCGAGCAGAACAGAGTGAACGTTTTTTAGTTCATTCCTACTTCCATAGGCATTCCCTCGAGCGCTCTGCACGCGCCACCATTATCAATGTCCGTGTGGACGTCCGCGATCGAACAGTGGAAACATTGGCTACTCCGTCATTTTATTCAAGAAGATCATTCAAACTGCAAAGTGTTTACTTATTTTTGGATACTCGCAATCAAACACAACATTGTGATTTTGTAAAATACATTCAAGAAATCCGCCCCCGAAATGGGGCTTCTTTTAAAATGAAACGAAAATGCTCACAGCTGCACGTCTTGTGGAGACGTCCGTTACTTTCGCTTTCAAGTTAGCGATTTTAAAGCCCCCAGCGGAGTCACGGTGGGAAAATATTCCCATAGTAGCATCAATTGGCCTACCTGATTTTGAACACAAGAGTAAAGCACTATGAATGATTTTTATTTTTTTATTTTTTTTGGCTAAACAACCATTCTTGCTGTTTTTAAACTTAAACATAAATCTTAAATTGAAAAAAAGGAATACAATGGGTTTAGTTCTAATATTAGTATAATTTTATAGAAAAATAAATGGTGTATAATTACATTTTAGAAAGATATGAGACATTTCCTGATTCTTTTTTTGACATAATCCCTCGCCATAGCAAAACCGTTTGAGATATTCAATATCCGTTCACAATTTAGCATCTTTAATGTATTTTCATCAAGTTGAAAAAGTTTTGTAACTGTAGATGAAACTAACCCCCCCCCCCCCCCCCACACACACACTTTTTTCACAAAAGGTGGCGCTACTGAACCCCTGCACCACGCCCGTTTCTGAAACTTTGCACATGTCTACTGGCTAATAAATGTGATCTGTCTGTCAAGTTTCATGCAATTTTAAGCAATTTCAGGCATGCTAAGAGTCTCAAAAGCATCCAAAAAGAATATTAAAGTTTGATGCGTTGCCATGGCAACAGTATCTAAGATATCAATAATCCTTTCACAGGTCTACATCTGCCGTGTATTTACATTATACACATCAAGTTTGAAGCAAATCGGGTAAAAATAAGAGGGTGATTTCAAAGTATTTTGAAAGTGACACACTTCCTGCTGCCAGTTGGTGGCGCTATAACTTTGACTCACAATAGTCACATCCATGTGATCGGCCTCTTACAGCGAACACACTGTTGAAGTTTCATCAAGATCAGTTAATGTATGCAGAAGTTATAACACACTTCCTGTTTCCATTATTCGCCATAAATTCGTTTCCTCGTCACGGCCAAACCGTTCGAGATATCAGAAATCCCCAGGCAATTTTTCATCCTCAATGTCTTGACATCATGCTGACCGAGTTTCGTTGCGATTGGTTGAATTCTCTAGGAGGAGTATATCGAATTCCAGGGGCATACGCTTCCAAACAAACCATAATAGCCGACTTCCTGTTGGGCTGGGGTAAAAAGTAAAAGTACAAAGGATATATAAACCGATGAGATCTATATGTGTACCGAGTTTCATATTATTACATGCAAGCGTGTTTGATTTATGGACCAAGTTTTCGGACCTCGTTCCAGGGGGCGCTGTCGAGCCCCCCTGCCACGCCCGGGTACCAGCTTCAGCCCGGCCCTGATGGCCGCGGGTTCTGACCTGTGTGCAAAGTTTCAAGAGTTTTCGTGCACGTTAAGAGCCCCAAAAGTGCCCGGATAGTCGTTAGAATAATAATAATAATAATAATAATAAATATAGCTGCGAGCAGCGATTACGGGCCCAAGCCGGTGGCACCGCAACCCCGGTGCCTTTAATTACCTAAAGGCACCGGAGTGGCGGTGCCGCCGGCTTTGGCCCTTCATCGCTGCTCGCAGCTATATTTATATATATATATATATATATATATATATATATATATATATAAACAAGCCGGGGGCACCGCCACCCCGGTGCCTTTAGGGTTACTGTGCGTGACGGGCAATAACGTAACCCCTCTTTGACCTTTGAGAAGATGTGTGCTGTAGAGCTTGCATCAGTGTGGGCTCTGCAAAAGTGTGCATTGAGGGCACATATCAACCACAAAGTATGCGTGAGCAACCTTCTGAAACCTAAAATGAAAAATGAGACACCCTACGGTCTCATGGACTTAATGGACACATGAAATAAGTACACAAGTTTGAAAGTTATATGAAGTGTGCCAAGACAGAATATTTGCCTGATCTGATTAGAAAAATAGTTTTTGTGTGTGTGTGTGTGTGTGAGGCGTGATTGAACAATGTAGACATAAAAACATACTCTGTCCTTTTGTTCATACAGGACATTATTCAAACTACAAAGTGTTTACTTATATTTGTGTACAATCGCAATAAAACACAACATTGTGCTTTTGTCAAACTCTAAACTACAACTGTCACCCAACCAAAATCTCTTACACACACACACACACACACACACATAGTTTAAAAGCAAAAAAATCTTTTGGACATGCATCATATTGCATTGGTTTTCATTTCTTGTTCTCGAACAGAGCCCTAATCTGTTTATTTTTTCAGTTACACATTCTACATTGATTAAAAAAGAAAAATCAAATGTGCTTTTATTTTAGACATAAATAAATAATCTATCATTCAGATGAGAGTAAAGTTAGTGTTAGTTAAAATTTTAAGGAAAACAAAAATATGATCTGAAATATCGCACATTCATTTAAAATTAATTCAGGTTCAATTACCAAACATACAAATCTCAATGTAATTTAAAGCAAACAATACATTTAAAATATATGGGTTGTATGCAATTTTTTTATATATAAAAAGATATATATCCAAAAATACAAAGCCTAAACTTTAACAAGGGTTAAACAATCACTGTAACAGACACAATCACACACACACACACACACACACACACACGTCAAATCACTTACATTTTAGATGCAATATTGACTTTTTTTCTGTTTCAGCAGCGAAAATAGTTCAACAAAGATCACAGCAGAACCATCGAGCATCTCACAGCAACGCGTTCTCATTACTGAATGATTCAGCATTTTGAACAAATCGGTTGACTCAAAGATTCAACGACCAATCCATAATCTGTCTCATTCATGAATGACTCAGCCGTTCGAACGAATCGTTTGAACGAATGAATCAATGACTCGCTCATTAAGACGGTCGCCTGGCGACACCTAATGACGGTTTAGTGATATGTTTAAAAGTATCATTCTTTCCAACGATTGTTAATTAACTCATATTTGAAACATAAGCTATATATATATATATATACACACATATATATACACAAAAATAAAATAAACACATTTGAAGCGTGTTTGCTTACTAAATTGTGAGCTGAACGAAAGTTGCAGCAAATATCAGCAACAGGAGTCAAATTTCATTAATCACGAGAGTGAAGAGCTGACTGAAAAGATGATGACGTAATAGGCTATTTTATGTAAAAGCGCCTATTTAAGCGAATCTATCATTATACTCTTTTGTTGTTGTGTTTTCCGTGAAAAATAATAGACTATTGAACTCACAATTCAAGCACGCGCTCTGCACGCGCCACCATTATCAATGTCCGTGTGGACGTCCGCGATCGAACAGTGGAAACATTGGCTACTCCGTCATTTTATTCAAGAAGATCATTCAAACTGCAAAGTGTTTACTTATTTTTGGATACTCGCAATCAAACACAACATTGTGATTTTGTAAAATACATTCAAGAAATCCGCCCCCGAAATGGGGCTTCTTTTAAAATGAAACAAAAATGCTCACAGCTGCACGTCTTGTGGAGACGTCCGTTACTTTCGCTTTCAAGTTAGCGATTTTAAAGCCCCCAGCGGAGTCACGGTGGGAAAATATTCCCATAGTAGCATCAATTGGCCTACCTGATTTTGAACACAAGAGGGCAGTAAAGCACTATGAATGATTTTTATTTTTTTTTATTTTTTTGGCTAAACAACCATTCTGGCTGTTTTTAAACTTAAACATAAATCTTAAATTGAAAAAAAGGAATACAATGGGTTTACTTCTAATATTAGTATAATTTTATAGAAAAATGAATGGTGTATAATTACATTTTAGAAAGATATGAGACATTTCCTGATTCTTTTTTTGACATAATCCCTCGCCATAGCAAAACCGTTTGAGATATTCAATATCCGTTCACAATTTAGCATCTTTAATGTATTTTCATCAAGTTGAAAAAGTTTTGTAACTGTAGATGAAACTAACCCCCCCCCCCACACACACTTTTGTCACAAAAGGTGGCGCTACTGAGCCCCTGCACCACGCCCGTTTCTGAAACTTTGCACATGTCTACTGGCTAATAAATGTGATCTGTCTGTCAAGTTTCATGCAATTTTAAGCAATTTCAGGCATGCTAAGAGTCTCAAAAGCATCCAAAAAGAATATTAAAGTTTGATGCGTTGCCATGGCAACAGTATCTAAGATATCAATAATCCTTTCACAGGTCTACATCTGCCGTGTATTTACATTATACACATCAAGTTTGAAGCAAATCGGGTAAAAATAAGAGGGTGATTTCAAAGTATTTTGAAAGTGACACACTTCCTGCTGCCAGTTGGTGGCGCTATAACTTTGACTCACAATAGTCACATCCATGTGATCGGCCTCTCACAGCGAACACACTGTTGAAGTTTCATCAAGATCAGTTAATGTATGCAGAAGTTATAACACACTTCCTGTTTCCATTATTCGCCATAAATTCGTTTCCTCGTCACGGCCAAACCGTTCGAGATATCAGAAATCCCCTGGCAATTTTTCATCCTCAATGTCTTGACATCATGCTGACCGAGTTTCGTTGCGATTGGTTGAATTCTCTAGGAGGAGTATATCGAATTCCAGGGGCATACGCTTCCAAACAAACCATAATAGCCGACTTCCTGTTGGGCTGGGGTAAAAAGTAAAAGTACAAAGGATATATAAACCGATGAGATCTATATGTGTACCGAGTTTCATATTATTACATGCAAGCGTGTTTGATTTATGGACCAAGTTTTCGGACCTCGTTCCAGGGGGCGCTGTCGAGCCCCCCTGCCACGCCCGGGTACCAGCTTCAGCCCGGCCCTGATGGCCGCGGGTTCTGACCTGTGTGCAAAGTTTCAAGAGTTTTCGTGCACGTTAAGAGCCCCAAAAGTGCCCGGATAGTCGTTAGAATAATAATAATAATAATAAATATAGCTGCGAGCAGCGATTACGGGCCCAAGCCGGTGGCACCGCAACCCTGGTTCCTTTAGTTACCTAAAGGCACCGGGGTGGCGGTGCCGCCGGCTTTGGCCCTTCATCGCTGCTCGCAGCTATATTTATATATATATATATATATATATATATATATATATATAAATTATATATATATATATATATATAAAAAATACATATATATATATATATATTTTTTTTTTTTATATACATATATATATATATATATATATATATATCTCACTTGCCTTACCTGAGAACAATGAAAACAATAAAAAAAACTAGGGAATCACTAAACCGAGAGAATTATTCTGTTTTGATGATACACTCAAAATATTACACAAGCAATTCTTTAAATTTAATGATATTCAGAACAGAACAAGAATTAAAAAAAACTATAATTAAGAATTAACCGAAATAATTGAAAGCGAAAGTGAAAGTAAGTGGTGTTTGGCTCACGTAACTCTCTCATTAGAATCAAACTGTTTCAACATTTGCGATGTATTTGGATGCTAAACTATTCTTTATTATGGGCTTTGTACTTCACTCAGGTTTCAATATGTGTGTGTGTGTGTGTGTGTGTGTGTGTGTGAGGTGCGGGTGCGATTGAACTGTTACACATAAAAACATACTCCGTCCAATAAAACACAACAAAGTGCTTTTTTCAAACTATAAACTCTTGTCAAACTGTAACCTACAACTGTCACCAAACTAAAATCACACGCACACACTGTCTAAAAGCAAAAAATATTTATCCAACCCCATTTAAAACAGTCTGTGGGTGCCATCTTTTGGACATTCACCACATCGCATTGATTTTCATTTATTGTCCTCAGAGCCCTAATCTGTTTATTTTTCAATTACACATTCTACATTGATTAAAAAAGAAAAATTCAAATGTGTTTTTATTTTATACAGGAATAAATTATTTATAATTCAGATGAGAATAAAGTTAGTGTTTTACAATTTAAAGGAAAACAAATATATTGTTCTGAAATATAGCACATTCATTTTAAATTCATTCAGCTTCAATTACCAATACAATCTTAATTTTATTTAAAGCAAACTATACATTTAAAAGATCTTGGTTCTGTGCATATTTTGTAATTTAAAAAAAATACAAAATTGTTATGCAAAAAGACAAGGCCTTAGAGATTTCTTTATCCTTTAATGCAGGAAAAATCACACAGCAATGAAAGGCTTAATATCATGTCACTGTAACAGCCAGCCAGCCACACACACACATATAAACACAGACACCAGCCCTCCCTCCCCCTCCCTCCCCACACAGACAGCCACACACACACACACACATAGAATGGGAGGGGCCCTCTCTCTGTCAAAGAGTGACAGAGAGAGATACCATTTCATGAAATCCACATTCAAACCACAATATCTGACTTTCTGAGGGTTGGAGCTATTGACTGTAAATTAGAAAGTTGTTTGGCTTGAGGAGAAGAATATACAAGCTGAGTTTTGTAACTGTAGGTAAATCTAACTAAGTTATAACACACTTTATATGTCCTTTTTTAGTCATGAAAATTCATTTCCTCGCCACGGCCAAACCGTTCGAGATATCAAAAATCCGTCAGCAATTTAGCATCCTCAATGTCTTGACTTAATGCACGCCTAGTTTGGCGATGATTGAATGAATTGCCTAGGACTAGTACTTCAAATTCCACAGCAAGCGTTTTCCAAACAACCCATAATAGCCGACTTCCTGTTGGGCTGGCGTAAAACTTGACCAGGGGTAAAATGTTTGGCCCGATGAGATCTATATGTGTACTGAGTTTCATATTAATTCATGCAAGCGTGTTGAATATATGGACCAAATTGTCGGACCCCGTTCAAGGGGGCGCTGTTGAGCCCCCCTGCCACGCCCGGGTACCAGCTTCAGCCCGGCCCTGATGGCCGTGGGTTCTGACCTGTGTGCAAAATTTCAAAAGTTTTTGAGCACGTTAAGAGTCCCAAAATCCCCTGAAACCTTGAAATGCATTAAAATCAATAGACAAATCCCTCACACACAGAGACGGAAAGAGAGGGAGAGAAAATTCTCAGAAACATCCACATTCAAACTAAAATATCTGACTCCCTCTTGGTCTGAGCTAATGACAGTAAATTAGAAAGTTGTCCGGCTTGATCTGAACAATATGCGTACCGAGTTTTATGATTGTAGGTAAAACTATAGAACTAACACCCCCACTTTTGTCAAAAGGTGGCGCTACTGAGCCCCTGCACCACGTCCGTTCCTGAAACTTTGCACATGTCTACTGGCTAATAAATGTGACATGTCTGTCGAGTTTCATGCAATTTCAAGCATGCTAAGAGTCTCAAAAGCATCCTAAAAGAATTTTAAAGTATGATGCGTTGCCACGGCAACAGTATCAAAGATATCAAGAATCCATTCACAGGTCTACATCTGCCGTATGTTTACATTATACAGATGAAGTTTGAAGCAAATTGGGTTCAAATAAGAGGGTGATTTCACAGCATTTTGAAAGTGACACACTTCCTGCTGCCAGTTGGTGGCGCTATAACTTTGACTCACAATAGTCACATCCATGTGATCGTCCTCTTACAACGAACACACTGCTGAAGTTTCATTAAGATCAGTTAATGTATGCTGAAGTTATAACACACTTCCTGTTTCACGTTTCTCGCCATAATTTCATTTCCTCGCCACGGCCAAACCGTTCGAGATATCAAAAATCCGCTGGCAATTTTTCATCCTCAATGTCTTGACTTCATGCTGACCGAGTTTCGTGGCATTTCTTTGAATTCTCTAGGAGAAGTACTTTAAATTCCATTGCATGCGTTTTACAAACAACCCTAAATAGCCGACTTCCTGTTGGGCTGGGGTAAAAAGTAAGAGCATGAAGTATATATGAACCGATGAGATCTATATGTGTACTGAGTTTCATATTCTTACATGCAAGCGTGTTTGATTTATGGACCAAGTTTTCGGACCCCGTTCCAGGGGGCGCTGTCGAGCCCCCCTGCCACGCCCGGGTACCATCTTCAGCCCGGCCCTGATGGCCGCGGGTTCTGACCCGTGTGCAAAGTTTCAAGAGTTTTCGTGCACGTTAAGAGCCCCAAAAGTGCCCGAATAGTCGTAAGAAAAATAAAAGAGAAAAAAAAAAAAAATAATCCTAAGGAAAACAATAGGGCCTTCGCCCTTTCAGGGCTTGGGCCCTAATAATCCTTAGGAAAACAATAGGGCCTTCGCCTTTTCAAGGCTTGGGCCCTAATAATAATCCTTAGGAAAACAATAGGGCCTTCGCCTTTTCAAGGCTTGGGCCCTAATAATCCTAAGGAAAACAATAGGGCCTTCGCCTTTTCAAGGCTTGGGCCCTAATAATCCTAAGGAAAACAATAGGGCCTTCGCCTTTTCAAGGCTTGGGCCCTAATAATAATAATCCTAAGGAAAACAATAGGGCCTTCGCCTTTTCAAGGCTTGGGCCCTAATAATAATCCTTAGGAAAACAATAGGGCCTTCGCCTTTTCAAGGCTTGGGCCCTAATAATAATAAGTCGGAAGAATAATAATAATCCTTAGGAAAATAATAGGGCCTTCGCCTTTTCAAGGCTTGGGCCCTAATAAATAATCCTTAGGAAAACAATAGGGCCTTCGCCTTTTCAAGGCTTGGGCCCTAATAATAATAATAATAATAATAATCCTTAGGAAAACAATAGGGCCTTCGCCTTTTCAAGGCTTGGGCCCTAATAATAATAATAATAATCCTTAGGAAAACAATAGGGCCTTCGCCTTTTCAAGGCTTGGGCCCTAATAATAATCCTTAGGAAAACAATAGGGCCTTCGCCTTTTCAAGGCTTGGGCCCTAATAATCCTAAGGAAAACAATAGGGCCTTCGCCTTTTCAAGGCTTGGGCCCTAATAATAATCCTAAGGAAAACAATAGGGCCTTCGCCTTTTCAAGGCTTGGGCCCTAATAATAATCCTAAGGAAAACAATAGGGCCTTCGCCTTTTCAAGGCTTGGGCCCTAATGAATATTTTATGTTCTGTGGAGAGTGAGACTACAGTTAGGCTACTCATAATTTGTATTCTGAATACGTAACAACGGTACATGTATTCCGTTACTCCCCAACACTGATATTAGTAGCCTATATAACCTTATCTGAAAGATATTTTAATAACACGGTTTTGCCGGTTATAGAGTTCTAATGACGGTGTTCAACTATAACCGTCGGTCTCACGGTTATATAATAACCGTCACACCCCTAGTGTTTTGGTCATGGTAGTGTACTTGTGAATGTAGACTTCTTTTTCTCCTAAGGACATATTTTCATATTTATACACTTTAACTACTATTTGTTGGTCCTAACCTTAAGGAAGACAATCTAACTCTATATTTTGCTTTAAAGGGTTAGTTCACCGAAAATTGAAAATTAAGTCATTAATTACTCATCCCCATGCTGTACCAACCCCGTAAGACCTTCGTTCGTCTTCGGAACACAAATGAATATTTATGATTAAATCTGAGAGGTTTATCACTCCTCCATAGGCTCCCTAAGGGAACGAAACTTGACGGCCCAGAGAGTCATTAAAGAAAATGTTTAAATATTCCATGTCGCAACAGTGGCTCAACTATAAGTTTATCAAGCGACGAGAATACTTTTTGTGCGAAAAAACAAACAAAAATAACGACTTTATTCGACTATTCCTTTTCTTCCTTGTAGGCCTGAAACGAGACTTCAAGAGATTTCCACGACGCGCACGCGCGAGAACTTAACTGAAGTAGTTGAAGGAGATCGCAATTCTCGCGCATGCGTCGTGGAAATCTCTTGAAGTCTCGTCGCTTGATAAACTTATAGTTGAGCCACTGTTGCGACATGGAATATTTAAACATTTTCTTTAATGACTCTCTGGGCCGTCAAGTTTCGTTCCCTTAGGGAGCCTATGGAGGAGTGATAAACCTCTCAGATTTAATCATAAATATCTTCATTGTGTTCCGAAGACGAACGAAGGTCTTACGGGGTTGGTACAGCATGGGGGTGAGTAATTAATGACTTAATTTTCATTTTTGGGTGAACTAACCCTTTAAGTCAAACCATATAATCAAACTAAAGGGACAGTTAACCCTAAATTGAAAATTCTGTCATAAATTACTCTCTCTTGTTATTTCATATCATATTATATCTTCGAAACACAAAATGAAAATATGAAGGAGGTGAAAAATATAAAAGATGAATATTTGATGTGCTCGATGTATGCTTGCTGATCAGTGTTTATAATAAAAGCCTCAGGCTTTATTAAAAAAGTCTTCATTTATGTTTCGAAGGTTAACTGAGTTCTTTTGGGTTTGTAATGACTTGAGGGTGAGTAAATTATGACAGAATTTTCATATTTGGGTGAACTATCCCTTTATTTTGTCATGTATTCAATGTCGTTGTCTGATTCTTATTTTTAGATGACCTGTTTCAACACCCCACTAGCCCCACAAGCCCTAGAGGATGTAAAAAATATTGTAAGTAAAAACCTGACGGATGGAGTGCATGACAATGGGCTCACTCTCAAAGGTAAGGCTGCATTTGTGAAGCTTAACATTTGCGTACTTTTTTTTTATCCCTGAAAAGGAATATCCAGATTGTTTTTTTTCCCCACAGGTTTCCTTTTCCTACATACTCTCTTTATCCAAAGAGGAAGGCATGAGACCACGTGGACGGTACTGCGGAGGTTTGGATATGATGACGATCTTGAGCTGCATCAGGACTACCTGTTTCCCCCGTAAGAAATGCCACTTCCCATCAGTCACTCTTTCTGCAAGTCACATTCTCTTGTCATGGCTGGAAGCAGCAGCGTCTTATTACACCTCATTTCTGATTCCTATTCAATTGGCTTGTTTGAAGTTACCTAAATGTTCTGTTGGTTAGAACATACTGTATATTTATATTCCTCAGGTTTGAAATACAGATGTTTTTACTGGGTCTTAGTTGTTGTGTTGGTTACATATTGTAATTTTGTCCACTGTTCAGTACAAAAACCTTTATAAATTAATTATTCATTTATTACATGCCCACATGTGAGTGCACAGAATATCTTTTTTGAGAAATGGATAAATAGTACAAATATAATGTAACTGCTCCCTTACAGTAATTAAAATCAAGCTTGAACTCTCTTAATCTGGAACTTTCTTAATCTGCTTTGAACATTAGAGACTTTTCGGCAATCCCAATTTAATCCAACTATGCTAATCTGCTAATCTTACAGTTATCAACATCCGACTCCATGTTTACGTTCCTACAGGTTAAAAATACCACCGGACTGCACCACAGAGCTCAATCACAATGCTTACCTGTTTCTACAGAGCGTCTTTGACAAACATGATAAGGTACAAGTAGGTGACTTCCTCAGACATTGCCTGAAAAAAAGTTTATCATAATATTATATTAACATATTTATTAAGATTATCCTATTTGATCATTTAAAAAATATTCATTAATGCAACATACCATGTTATTAAAATGTCTAGATAAAAATGTCTGTCACAAATTAAATGTAGTGCTAGACTTAATTACAGGAGTTTCAGTTGCCGTTTTCTGGATGATCATTTGTATCTTGTTTTTACTGAAGCTTGTTTTTATCTGTTTTAGGACAGAGACTGTGCTTTGTCCCCTGAAGAGCTTATGGATCTGTTCAATGTTTTCCCCTACATCCCCTGGGGACTGGATGTGAACAGTACGGTCTGCACTAATGACCAGGGCTGGATCACATATCAAGGCTATCTCTCTCAGTGGACGTGTGTATCATGCCATGTGTCTTTGTGTCCTTAATGTTGTGAATGTAATTAAGTGTTTTTGAACAGTAGAATGAATCTATTGATCATTGAAATGCTACCCTGTTGTTCATTTCTGTCTGGATGGTTCATCAGTTTATCAATTATCAATGTCATTTTTGCAGTTTAACAACTTACCTGGATGTCCAGCGATGTCTAGAATATCTTGGCTACCTTGGTTACTCTATTATTGCTGAGCAGGAGTCTCAGGCATCTGCCATAACCGGTAAGTTAAAAGACATATTTGCTATATACTGTATAACCTATAATTATATACATATACAGTGGTGGCCAAAATTATTAGAACGGTAAGATTTTTGATGTTTTTAAAATGCAATTCATTCCTGTGATCAAAGCTGAATTTTTAGCATCATTACTCCAGTATTAATAATAATAAATGTTTCTTGAGCATCAAATCATCATATTAGAATGATTTCTGAAGGATCACGTGACACTGAAGACTGGAGTAATGATGCTGAATATTCAGCTTTGCATCAGATAAATAAATTGCATTTTAAAATATATTTAAATAGAAAACAGTTATTTTAAATTGTAAAAACATTTCACACAATTACTGTTTTTGCTGTATTTTGGATCAAATAAATGAAGCCTTGGTGAGCAGAAGAGACTTCTTTTAAAACATTAAAAAATATTATCATTCTAATAATTTTGGCCACCACTGTATAGTTACCGGTACTACTACTTGGTATTTTTGAGCAAAAAGTCTGTGTATTATGCATTAATTGAGCGGGTTTTTAAAAGTGATGAGAAAATAATGACAGCATTTTCATCTTTGGGTGACCTGTTCATGAGTCACTGAGCCCTCCTGTGGTTATTATGGTAATTGCAGATGCAGAAATCAAAAGTCAGTAGTCCACTCAAGTCAAATCACCATTATTTATATACAGCTTTATACAATACAGCTGTTTCAAAGCAGCGTTTCAATAATATACAGAAAAATAACAGAATCAGTGTTGCAAACTTCATAAATTATGAACATAAATTATGACAAATAATGTGACTGTGATGTAGCCTGGAATTAAACCACACCCTGTTGATATCACTGTTTTCTGCAAAACTGCTTTATAAATTAAATTAACTGATTTACAGTTTTTCTCAATTGCTTTGGCACAATTCTCAAATGAGACTTTTTTTACTCGAAACAATAGGTTCAGGGGCCGTATTCACAACGAATTTTAAGGCTATAAGTAGCTCCTAACTGGCGAATTTAGGAGCAACTCCTAAAAATAATGGGCGTAACTTTAGGACTCCTAATTTTTTTGACTAAGAGTAATTCACGAAGCATTTTAGCCCTAAAAGTAGCACCTAAGCCTGGGACAGCTTAAAAGAAGTCGAGAGGACTCCTAACTCACTAAGACCTATTCACAAACCGCTTTGTGGCATTTCACGTTGCGATGTTTTGAAATGCGTATGCGGCGGCTACAGGAGCTTCCAATCGCGAGGGAACAATTTTGCATTGTAGGCATAACTAGGGATGCAACAACGCCACCAACAACAACCAAAACTACTCACTGCATGTAAACTAATTGTAACGTTTCATTGTGAATCAAATTAAAATGTTCTTCTCTTTGCAAACGTATAGGCAGAGGCATATAGTGACAGATTAATTCAATAATGTTGCAAAGATATTGCATCAATTCATATGTTTCATTAGGCTACTAGGCTATTTGTTTTTCCTTACTCTTTATTCATTTAGGCTATTAGTTCAGTTATTCATCATCTTCCGTCCTTCGCACTACTTGTGTAGCGCACGCATTCTCAGACCTGTCACCTGTCACTCATCATTATAGGGGAGGTGTTTGGAATCATTCCCGCGTTACAATCATCAGCCAATCAAGGTGGTCACTTCAGTCAAGCTCGTGCATGAGTAATGACGTCATCCATAGCAACGAAGACTCACTCTTAGTTTAGGAGTTGTGATTTTTCTTTACTAAGAGTAGGTCTGAAAGGCGTTGTGAATAACTTTTAAGAGAAAACTCCTAGCTAAAATCTTTTAGTGCGATTTAGGAGTACTCCTAATGGTAAGATCAAATGCTTTGTGAATACGGCCCCAGATCTCTGAACAGTTAGTTCACATCAGATTTGAATTTCTTATTGATTTAAGCAAATTGCATGTGCACATGTGTGCAAAAGAGTAAGTACAATTGTCTATAATTTGCACAATGACTTGATGCACATGGCTTGTTGATAAAAACTGATGAGTTGATTCTACACAACTTCTAAACGGTCTTTTGACGTGTGAGCCATCACATACAAAAAGATCTATCCAGTGATCAAAATCTGTCAGACATGTGATATGTTATATTGAATATTTATGACATGGAATGTTTGTAATGTTTGCTAAATTGGCAAATGGCCTGCCATTGTAATAAAATAGGAATCACTATCTTAACAATCAACCAACCAATCAAGTTTGGAAACCATATATATATATATACATGCATATATGTATATGGAGTTTGCTGACAGCACAATCACCACCATTGTTGAACATGGAGGAACATCACAACTCTGAAAAACAGCAGCTACATCAGTACTGTATAAATACTTTTTTTCCTAGAAATGTGTTACATGTAAACTAAAAATTCTTGTCATGGAAGGGCAATAGGAAGATATGTAACTAAGAATATACTGTATGTTAGAGAAAGAGATAATAAAGTGTGTAAAAATGAACAAGCAACTGAGAATTTCAGTTGACATGTAACACATTGAGGCAAAAATAAATCTACTGTAAAAATATAAATGTTAATTTTTTCTTAATGCTGCAGTTTACAGTTTTTCCTCTTTGTCGCCGTCTCTGTTCGAAATCTGCAGTAGCCTAATTTGCGGAATTTTCAACTTTATGTGAGTTGTACTTCGACACGACACCGCGCGGATGAACACAATGTTTGAGGAGACTGTGCAGCTGTCAGTCGCCGCGCCGGTGTATGAGGCGCCACGTAGGATTTAAATCAAACTTCGCTTATCAATACATGCATAACACACGTGCATATACACCTATAAATTACTCGCATATACATGTATACTACTGGATGTTCAAAATACATATATAAAATGCACGTGCACACTAATATGAAATTCATACCAATACATATTATGTTAGTAATAAATGCATATAAACTTGTGAATAACTTGCATATACATATAAACTTGCGCAAGCATACACCTATAAATACTCGCATATACATATAAACTTCCATGCACATACACCTATAAACACTCGCACATAAATATACACTCGCTGCACACAGACACACCTATACACACTCGCATATACATATAAACTTCCATGCAGACACACCTATACACACTCGCATATACATATAAACTTCCATGCAGACACACCTATACACACTCGCATATACACTCACCTAAAGGATTATTAGGAACACCTGTTCAATTTCTCAATAATGCAATTATCTAATCAACCAATCACATGGCAGTTGCTTCAATGCATTTAGGGGTGTGGTCCTGGTCAAGACAATCTCCTGAACTCCAAACTGAATGTCAGAATGGGAAAGAAAGGTGATTTAAGCAGTTTTGAGCGTGGCATGGTTGTTGGTGCCAGACGGGCCGGTCTGAGTATTTCACAATCTGCTCAGTTTCTGGGATTTTCACGCACAACCATTTCTAGGGTTTACAAAGAATGGTGTAAAAATGGGAAAAACATCCAGTATGCAGCAGTCCTGTGGGCGAAAATGCCTTGTTGATGCTAGAGGTCAGAGGAGAATGGGCCGACTGATTCAAGCTGATAGAAGAGCAACTTTGACTGAAATAACCACTCGTTACAACCGAGGTATGCAGCAAAGCATTTGTGAAGCCACAACACGCACAACTTTGAGGCGGACGGGCTACAACAGCAGAAGACCCCACAGGGTACCACTCATCTCCACTACAAATAGGAAAAAGAGGCTACAATTTGCAAGAGCTCACCAAAATTGGACAGTTGAAGACTGGAAAAATGTTGCCTGGTCTGATGATTCTCGATTTCTGTTGAGACATTCAGATGGTAGAGTCAGAATTTGGCGTAAACAGAATGAGAACATGGATCCATCATGCCTTGTTACCACTGTGCAGGCTGGTGGTGGTGGTGTAATGGTGTGGGGGATGTTTTCTTGGCACACTTAAGGCCCCTTAGTGCCAATTGGGCATCGTTTAAATGCCACGGCCTACCTGAGCATTGTTTCTGACCATGTCCATCCCTTTATGGCCACCTTGTACCCATCCTCTGATGGCTACTTCCAGCAGGATAATGCACCATGTCACAAAGCTCGAATCATTTCAAATTGGTTTCTTGAACATGACAATGAGTTCACTGTACTAGAATGGCCCCCACAGTCACCAGATCTCAACCCAATAGAGCATCTTTGGGATCTGGTGGAACTGGAGCTTCGTGCCCTGAATGTGCATCCCACAAATCTCCATCAACTGCAAGATGCTATCCTATTAATATGGGCCAACATTTCTAAAGAATGCTTTCAGCACCTTGTTGAATCAATGCCACGTAGAATTAAGGCAGTTCTGAAGGCGAAAGGGGGTCAAACACAGTATTAGTATGGTGTTCCTAATAATCCTTTAGGTGAGTGTACATATAAACTTCCATGCATATACACCTATAAACATTCGCACATACATATAAACCCGATGCGCGCATACACATCCATAAAACACTCGCGCATATACAAAATAAAACGTGGATGCATGCTTTAGTTGTGTATATATGTATATGCGAGTGATTTCATATGTGGATGTGCGTGAACTTTTCAGTGAAAAAAGGAAGTCATTTATTCTTCTTCTTCTTTTGGCGTTTTATGGCGGTTGGCAAACCAGCTAAAATGTGCATTTACCGCCACCAACTGGGCAGGAGTGTGAAGCGTCAACACAGGGGGCGGAGAGATATCACGCAACACCTGAAATAAAGCTTGCCACAAAGAACCTTTCTTTTACTGTCTATGCAAAGAACCGGCGAAAGTAATGATTATACATGAAACATTTGAATGGTTGATAAAGTTCATAAATTGATAAAGTTGACGGTGCAGACTCGCCATCTTCGCTGCAGTGAACGCGCCTAGAGAGAAATGCACACTTCATATGAAGTGTGAACGCGCCGGCGCCTCTGTGTCCTGATTAGCCTACATTGTCCACTACATATTTGCTTCTTATTTATTAATCCAGGCAAATTTGTTGATGAAACATTGATTAAAATGAACATACAATTTATAAAAAAACGAAATAAACTTTAAAGAAAGGCTGTCTACAAAAGAAAACTTTAAGTAAGTGGTCAAAATCATGTCTGACCCAGGCGCGTCGTTAGACATGGGCATCCGGGGCTGAAGCTGAATGTTTCAGAATTGGGCGGGGCAAAATGGCTCGATAGCGCCACCTATAAAGGTTGAACGGAGTGCGCCTCCCGCTACGTTTCACGTACGTGTACGAAATTCGGTACATACATGTAATGGCCCAATACCTACAAAAAAGTCTCTTGGAGGATAGCCCTAAACACAACAGGAAGTCAGCCATTTTGAACTTCCTCTCAGATTTTTGTGCAGTTTTTGCCATTTTCAGGCCTCGTACTTTAACGAACTCCTCCTACAGTTTTAATCCGATCATCTTCAAATTTGGTGAGTGTAATCTTAAGGCCTTTGCGACGTTAAATTGCGAAGATCTTGAGTTTTCGTCGAAGGGCGTGTCCTCGGCGGCCTGACAAATTTCGATGTTTCGCCATGAAACAGGAAGTTGCTGTAACTCAGGCAAACAATGTCCAATCTGCCCCAAACTTCACACGTTTGATAAGAGTTCTGTCCTGAACTCATGTTCATGCTTATATTCAGTTACAGTCATAGCGCCACCTGCTGGCAACAGGAAGTGACATGTTTAACACTGTTGTGGACTCCTAATAACATGTAAAAAAGTGCCAGCAAGTGCTAAACATGCTAGCAACATACTAGAAACATGCTAAAACATGCTAGCAAACACTTAGCTAAGTGCTAAAGCATGCTATTACTGCAATTAAATAGGAATTTGCTGTAACTCAGGCATGGAATATCAAATATTCTCCAAACTTCACACATTTGATAAGAGTCATGGCCTGAACACATCTACATGAGAATATTCAGTTATAGTAATAGCGCGACCTACTGGAAACAGGAAGTGACATGTTTAACACTGTGATGCAGTACTAGCAACATATTAAATATGCCATTGAGTTATAAACATGTTAGAAACATGTTAAAACATGCTAGCAATTCTTAGCTAAGTGCTAAAGCATGCTAATGCAATGAAACAGGAAGTTGTTGTTACTCAAGAAGGCAATGTCCAATCTGCCCCAAACTTCACACGTTTGATAAAAGTTATCTCCTAAACACATGTCCATGCTCATATTCCGTTATAGTCATAGCGCCGCCTGCTGGCAACAGGAAGTGACGTTTAACACCGTTCTGGACTCCTAATAGGTACATGCATGTAATGACCCAATACCTACAAAAAAGTCTCTTGGAGCGTATCCCTAAACACAACAGGAAGTCAGCCATTTTGATCTTCCTCTCTGATTTGTGTGCAGTTTTTGCCATTTTCAGGCCTCGTACTTTAACTAACTCCTCCAACAGTTTTAATCTGATCATCTTCAAATTTGGTGAGTGTAATATTAAGGCCTTTGGGACGTTAAATTGCGAAGATCTTGTTTTTTCGTCGAAGGGCGTGTCCTCGGCGGCCTGACAAATTTCGATGTTTCGCCATGAAACAAGAAATTGCTGTAACTCAGGCAAACAATGTCCAATCTGCCCCAAACTTCACACGTTTGATAAGAGTTCTGTCCTGAACACATGTCCATGCCCATATTCAGTTACAGTCATAGCGCCACCTGCTGGCAACAGGAAGTGACATGTTTAACACTGTTGTGGACTCCTAATAATATATAAAAAAGTGCCAGCAAGTGTTAAACATGCTAGCAACATACTAGAAACATGCTAGCAAACACTTAGCTAAGTGCTAAAGCATGCTATTACTGCAATTAAATAGGAATTTGCTTTAACTCAAGCATGGAATGTCAAATCTGCCCCAAACTTCACACATTTGATAAGAGTCCTGCCCTGAACAAATCTACATGACAATTTTCAGTTAAAGTAATAGCGACACCTACTGGCAACAGGAAGTGACATGTTTTACAGTGTGATGCAGTACTAGCAACATAGTAAATATGCCATTGAGTTATAAACATGTTAGAAACATCTTAAAACATGCTAGCAATTCTTAGCTAAGTGCTAACGCATACTAATGCAATGAAACAAGAAGTTGTTTTTACTGAAGAAGGCAATGTCCAATCTGCCCTAAACTTCACACGTTTGATAAGAGTCCTGCCCTGAACATATCTACATGACAATTTTAAGTTAAAGTAATAGCGCCACGTACTGTCAAAAGGAAGTGACATATTTTACACTGTGATGCAGTACTAGCAACATATTAAATATGCCATTGAGTTCTAAACATGCTAGAAACATGCTAAAGCATGCCAGCAACACTTATCTGAGTGATAACGCATGCTATTATCCCCATAATAAAGGACATTTTTGTAACTGACTTTGACATACTCCTCCTATATTTACCTACTTAAATGCACATTGCCCACCGTGCTCTGTCTTCCTAAAGCCACCGGGTGGCGGTGGCACGGGTGCGAGGGCCCTTTCAATGCTGCTTGCAGCTTTAATTGCTAATTATTATTATTTTTTAATAATTTTATATTTATTTTTAAAAAACGACCTGGTCTTTTAATCTATCCTTTGGAATCATGTATTAAAGACGATTAAAATGTGTTCATGGGCGGCGCTAGGGAGGGGCTAGCAGGTGCTTCAGCACCCCCAAGAAAGACCAAAGCACCCCGATAGCACCCCCAAACATAATGTCTGGAATCAATTATATTCAGGCTGTATTCTATGGAAGCCGCATGGAGAAGAAAAAAGAAAACTTATCTTGTTATTTCGAGATATTAAGTCGTTATTTCAATATAATATCTCCTTATTTCGACATAAAACAGGGGTTTTCCTGCATTGAATTTTTTTGTCCAAAGCAAATTTTTGTCCCGCAAAGCCTTTTTTGATCGGTGAGTGATGTAGAATAGAATGACTGCTGCTATTGACAGGGCGCAAACGAGCAGAGAGAGAGAGAGAGAGAGAACGAGAACGAGAACGCACCGGCCGCTCGCGCGCACTTTCACGTCTTCAAACACGAGCGCTGTGTTGCTCTCTCTCCCTCACGCATATTAATCAAAATCAATTGAAGAAATAGTTACCAAAAGTGTGTTGGGGGGGAACGGGTTGGTGGTGGGTACTGGGCTAAGCCCCCAATGTATCAAGACCCTAGCAACGCCCCTGGTCTGACCCATTCCAAATGTTTTCCTATAGTCTGTATCTTATGATCCTAACTTACTCATATCATGTGGTTCCCTTTTCATATAATCAACATAGATGAAATAAAAAAAAAAACATTATATTATTTAAACATAAATATGAAACGTATGCTTTTTTTTTTTTTACTTATAAGCGTCACACCGCTCCGCTTTGCTCACATGCTCTGGTGTGTAGCCTATACATGCATGTGTGTGTGGTGGAGGGCTGCGATTTTCAAATAATAATCAAATAATACCCATAGATCTTCGAATATTACCTGTGCTTGAAAATTTCGTTTTGTATAAATTGTATCTTCATTTTAGTCAATGTTTCATAAACAAATTTGTCTGGATTAATAAATAAGAAGCAAATATAGTGGACAGTGATCAGGACACGGAGGCGCCGGCGCGTGAACTGGAGCGCGTAAATGAACCGAAACTCAGTGTATAAACTACTTGCATCACAGACCTGTATATCTATAGAAAGCTTGAAATGTGTACTTTTAAACAAAACAATTAAAAACTAAAAGAAATGGGCTACTCTCTGCTTATGCATGTGGCTAATTCATATGAAGTGTGCATTTCTCATACTATAGGCGTGTTCACTACAGCGAAGATGGCGAGTCTGCATCGATTTATGAACTTTATCAACCATTCAAATGTTTCATGTATAATCATTACTTTCGCCGGTTCTTTGCATAGACAGTAAAAGAAAGGTTCTTTGTGGCAAGCTTTATTTCAGGTGTTGCGTGATATCTCTCCGCCCCCTGTGTTGACGCTTCACACTCCTGCCCAGTTGGTGGCGGTAAATGCACATTTTAGCTGGTTTGCCAACCGCCATAAAACGCCAAAAGAAGAAGAAGAATAAATGACTTCCTTTTACACTGAAATGACTTCCTTTTACACTGAAAAGTTCACGCACATCCACATATGAAATCACTCGCATATACATATATACACAACTAAAGCATGCATCCACGTTTTATTTTGTATATGCGCGAGTGTTTTATGGATGTGTATGCGCGCATCAGGTTTATATGTATGTGCGAGTGTTTATAGGTGTATGCATGGAAGTTTATATGTATATGCGAGTGTGTATAGGTGTGTCTGCATGGAAGTTTATATGTATATGCGAGTATTTATAGGTGTGTCTGCATGGAAGTTTATATGTATATGCGAGTATTTATAGGTGTGTCTGCATGGAAGTTTATATGTATATGCGAGTATTTATAGGTGTGTCTGCATGGAAGTTTATATGTATATGCGAGTGTGTATAGGTGTGTCTGCGTGCAGCGAGTGTATATTTATGTGCGAGTGTTTATAGGTGTATGTGCATGGAAGTTTATATGTATATGCGAGTATTTATAGGTGTATGCGTGCGTCAAGTTTAGATGTATATGCAAGTTATTCACAAGTTCATATGCATTCATTACTAACATAACATGTATTGGTATTAATTTCATATTAGTGTGCACGTGTATTTCATATGTGTATTTTGAACATCCAATAGTATACATGTATATGCGAGTAATTTATAGGTGTATATGCACGTGTGTTATGCATGTATTGATAAGCGAAGTTTGATTTAAATCCTACGTGGCGCCTCATACCGGTGTGTGGATACTTCCAAAAAGAATAATCTGTGATTCTGAATGCCAGTATGACCAACATAATAATTTTCACCGGAAAATGTCATCTGAACAAGCAAGTAACGTCCACTTTTGTTCTGGTTCTGACATTACAGTAAATCGCGCTGATTAAATAAAAAAATCGCTTATAATATCACGCAAAACCGTGAAAATTATACTTTGTTCTTAAATTGTTAATGTTAACAACATCAGCATTGCGTGACTACATGTAATGTCCTTCCGATATATATCCTTGTTTTCGCATTGGTCCGGTTGCAGTTTCTTTTTTTTTCTTTAAGTTACCCTCTCCGAAGTCCGAACGAAGTCTTTTGCATTTTACAGCGGGTGAGTCTCCAGTTGTCACTGGTGATTGTCGTTTGAACCTTTCTGGATCCGCCATCAAATTGATGTTTAATTATATCAAGTGCTGTGAGAAAAGGCTATAAATCTCCACCTCCAGCATTCACACACGCAATATAGCCTACTAGCCGAGACTCTTCTTTATGTGTACAGATGTGACGTAATGATGCAAAGACATGCTCGAATCTCCAGCGGAAATCCACCAGTACCACTGGAATTAAAAACATTATTACAAGCTTACCACTTTGAATCGAGCTAAGGCAAGCAGATAGTTTTGAACACTGGCTGGTTATGTATTTTCTCAAATATGTATTTTGGATCATTTTTAACCCAAAAAAAGCTACGGACTGCAGCTTTTTTTTTATTTTATATTATTTATTTTTTAATGCAAATACTGGTTTTCATTTCGTTTCATTTTTAGTAGGATCCCCATTAGCGGCCCATTTAATGGCAGCTAATCTTCCTGGGGTCCTCTTTAAAATATTCACAACATAAAATTATACAAAGCAATAACAACACAAATTACAATCAAAAAGAATTCAAACATTGCAGTTACATACAAAATATTACCAAGTACAATAAAATGAGCTTTAATTAATTAGTTAATTAAAAAGCTTTAATGAATTATTTTTGTGTACTACAGTGTTGACTTTTCCCAGTCAATTTTTACCTACTCTCGGAATCTGTATTTACACAGAAAAACTGACATTCGTGTACAGTATAGAAAGCAGTTTGAGTTAACAAAAAAGCAGGAAAAAAACATGAAATTTAACAAATACTACTTCCATGGTGAAAAAGCATCTAAACATTTTGACCAGTGTGGCTCACACGATGACACAAACACTTTTTATTTTGGTGCCCTTGGCCAATTGACTAACACAATAACTTGGTTTTGAAGCATGAATGAAATGTTTTGGGTGAGTTGCTATGTTTTGCAGACATGCCATTGTCATTGAGTTCTGATGTTCCAGCAAACAGTTCTTACAATTGAGCTTAGATTTGAGAGAATGTGAAGACTGTTTCGAAAAATGTGCCAAAGCTATTGAGAAAAACTGTAATAGACAATGATCTTTACAAGGGAACTGAATCAACATTGAACTGACATCAGCCGAAATGCATAATTTTCCCTTTATCACTGTAAAGCTGGTTTCAAACAATCTGTATTGTATAAAGGGCTAAATAAATAAAGGTGACCTGACTTTATTTACTTAGTGCTTTGTACAATACAGATTGTTTTAAAGGAAAATAATGATCATTGATGCAAACAGATTTCAATTCTGCTATAAAACAGTTCTAAAAAATACAGCTAAAGTCAGTTCAGTCTTGATTCAGTTCAGTTCAATGACTGTGTCAAATTCATCATGACATTATGTCTTTTATTTAAAAATTCATAAAAGACTAGTATGACAGCTGTGGTGCTGACTGAATGTTTTTGCACATGCTAGTGACCCGTGATAAGAAGCTCGACCTTCAGAAGAAACAGACGCAACGGAATGTATTTCGCTGTCATGTGTTTGGACTAACAGGAAGTGGCAAAACTGGTTTCCTGCAGGGCTTCCTCGGCAGAAACCTTGTGGTCAGTTAAAAGAAAAACACTTAAATGTTTTTAAAAAACACATTTAATTGAAAATCTATATAGACAGCCTACCCTCAAATCTATATAGACAGCCTACCCTCAAATCTATATAGACAGCCTACCCTCAAATAAGTATCTGTCTGGATTTTTTTCTTGTTATTGTTGGGTAACACTTTACAACAATGTTAAGTTTTTTAAAATGTGATAAATCTAATGCATTAGGGATTATGTTGTTTGTTCATAGTACAAACATGAAGTAATTTGTTCATACTTCAGCTGTTGCACAGTTTTAGATTTCATCAGAGCTTCACTGTCTAGAAATGAGAGGAACAACAGCAACATGATTTTGAAATATTTTACATGCTCATTTCTGATGGTATCATTTGCTATTTATTCATTAAAAAATGTGACATTGTGTAGTTTAGTTTCAGATGTGACATTGTCATGATTGCTGTTTATTTACTGTCTGTTCCTCACAGCATCAGAGGACAATAAGAGAAGAGCATAAATCATATTATGCAATCAGCACTGCACATGTGTACGGACAGGAGAAGTACTTGTTGGTAAAACGTTTTTTTATCTTACAGAATCTTACACATTAGAAGTTTTTTTTTTTTTTTTTTTTTTTAGTTTGTGGAACTATACTTTTTGAAAAGAGTGTTCAGAAACTGTAGAGAATGGAGCAGGGATGACGTCAAAACCCGGAAGACTAATTCGCTACTGGTTCCATCGAGATTTTCCTCTGGGGTTTTCCAATTTGTGAGTAAAATAAGGTCTGTGATAAACATAACTTGATGATTCTTGAATGTTTTGCTCTACCATGTAAACTGCACAACACTCACACCCCAAACGCTCTTATCTAGATACTTCAAAATTCACATTTTCGTTATGGGTGTGTGTGTGTGTGTAATTTATGCTGTAGAGCAGTGGTTCCCAACCTTTTTTTGTCTGAGACCCCCTTTTTCCCAAGAAAATATTTTTGGGCCCCCCTTCACATTTAATGATATTATCGCTCTTGTAAGCTTGCAGCAAGGATGACAAAATATGTTATTTTTAAACAAACGGTATGTTTACTATAACCAGATATGTTTATGCACAAATAAAAGCCTATAATATTGAAAATACAATGACAAAAACATCAGTCGGCCCTTTGTAATTTAAAAACGTAAGCCTAGGAGAAGCCTATATATTGGCCCTATTTGAAATCCAAAAACAAAAATATTCACAGTGGTGTGTAGGTAAAAAATAAGTGGTGTGTAGGTCTCAATACTTGCAAGTTATTTGTGAGGCTTTAGTTTTTACGCTTTTGGCGCTATAGCGAGCGATAATAAACTTGCGTCTTTCGGAAGAACATTGTAGCCGGAACTACTTCTCTCTGTGTACGTCTATGACGAGTCACGCAGGTACTGGGCTACTCACTCCGCAGATCTGAACCAGTGTAAAATAGTCCCAATGTAAACACTTATTATAGGTGTACCATAGTGGTTCAGGATAAGATAAAAACACGGATTGAAAATCGATTCATGATGAACTCGCTCATTATATACATTTTGAACAGAAAAAAAGTTAAGGACTTTTATTTAATGCTCATTGCTCAAAATATTTCAAAATATGACGCGACCCCCCACAGAGCTCGCTGAGGCCCCCTTGTGGGCCGCGACCCCCCTGTTGGGAACCGATGCTGTAGAGCAAAATGTCCGAGTATCATCAAGTTATATTTACCACAGACCTTCCTTTTTTCATAAATTGAAAAACCCCAGTATAAAACCCCATGTGAAAATCTTGAGGAAACCACAGGCGAATAAGGATTTCTGTGTTTTGACGGAAGACTAATTCGCTCTATTGCAGTTCCTCAAACCATTTGAACTTACATCATGCATTTAATCCATTTACAGAGTTCAGAGAATGGACCACCATTTATCATTATTTGTACCATTTATCAGTTTCTCGAAAAGTAAACTGAATATTTGAAACTTTGTTCTAAGTTCCTATGTTTTTCCTTCAGCTCCACGAAGTCTTTCCAGATTTTGATGTTCTGTCTGAGACAGAACTTTCATGTGACATTGTGTGTCTGATCTATGATGTCAGCAACCCCTGCTCTTTTGAGTACTGCTCACGAATCTTCAAGGTTTGCTATACTGGACACAGTGTTGGTCACAGTATTGTTGTTTTACACTTTGATGTCAATTTTTTTTGCTATCTAAAGAAAAAGCATAGCCAATACTATGCTGTCTGTTTAATAGATAGACCAATAAGTTCACTTTTGTGGTAATGTTCCTTTATGACTGTAATTTAAACATCCTATATTCTGCATGTATTCTGATATATGTGTTCTAAATTCACGATTTAACTCATTTCCCAGCAACACTTCATGGACAGTAAGACTCCATGTATGCTGATTGCCGCAAAGTCAGACCTGCCAGAAACAAAGCAGCAATACTGCATGACTCCACTGGAATTCTGCCGCAAGCACAAGATGCCTCCGCCTCAGTCCTATACCTGTAACACAGCTGCGGCTCCCAGCAAAGACATCTTCATCAAACTCACCACCATGGCCGTGTACCCGTAAGTGTGTTTACATTATCCACAATTATAATATTTATAGGGTATTTTAACACAGTAGAGTTGCCTCTGCTTGTTAATTCCTTTTAGGATGTTTTAAGACAACTTATTACTATAAATTACTATTTTTGAATTATCTCTGTTAATTATCTCTGTTAATTATCTCTGTTAACTCTTTCCCTGCCATTGACGGAATTTTCCGGCTTTTAGTGTTTTTACTGTTATATGGTGGGAGGCGCTATTAGGCATCTTCTGAAAGAGTACTGAATCTCCTGATCAAAAGACATGTGAAAAAGAAGCAGAAACAAGCGATATCATATGTAAGCGGATGCGTCGGTAAAATAATGCGATCATCAACAGCATATAAATCAAATGTTTCCGAATGAAATGTCGACCCAGGAAGAGCTATAGGACTGTGCAAACATTTGGGGATGTTGATGGACTTGATCTACTTCATCTATGTTTTGATCATCGTTCTGAATCCGATCTAGATGTAGCCTTTGACGAAAACACGATATTCTCAGCTTTTTGCTCAATGTTGCTGCTTTTATTAAACTTGCCTACATTTAAGTGTTGATAAAAAAAAAGAATGCATTAAAAGCTACAACAAAATTGTTTTTTGTTTAAAAGCAGATAGCCTGTTCTTTCTTTTGAGATATTTCATGATCAGCTATTCATACAAGAAGATATTTTGGGGGCCATTAAACTTTTGTGAAAATTATAAAAAAATGCTGGCGCTGGCTGGCAACTTTTTTCAAAAATGCTGGCGGAGAAAGAGTTAATTTACCTCTCTTGTTTATCTCTCAGGGTATTTTTTTCCAAATGCAGATAACAATAAAACTAGTACATGGTCAGGTGGTTTACTCAGAAGAACCGAGTCAGTTTGTGAAGACCCAAGCATGTGATTTCATTGTGTAAGACAACAAAAGAGAAAACAACAGAGAATGTTGTACTTGTTAGTAGTTTTAAAAAACTTGAGGAACACTCAAATTGACAAAGTGCTTTTAATCCTTTCACTTTTTCCCTTTAACTGTTAACTCAAAAGTACACTATATCTTGTTTCTTCGAAATGCCTCATTTCTGTCACGTGCCTGTATCTTTTTCTGTGTGTTGGCAGCCATGCTCGTCTACGCTGCATGTGTACCTGTAACAGGTGCACTTTCTGTCTGTGTCAGAACTTCCTCAACTGTGAGCTTGTGCAGACGGTTCGGACCAAACTCTACACTGTCGTCTTTAGCAGGTTCTCAGGATGCTTTTATCTTGCTTCATTGCTTTTCCTCTTTGTTTTTTACTTATCTCTTCTGCGTTTATCTTTATTCATTCACTTTTTTTTCTTCATTACTCTCATGCTGATTCACATTAATTTTCTTTCATTCAGCTTTTTGTTTTGGCCTGGCATAATGTGCTAATAAACTTTTGAATATACCATAGAGTCATAATACTATATAGTATTATGGAGAGGCCCGAGGCAACAGAGCTGCTGCAGTTATGATCTTCTGTGGACTGTCACCTCTTTTCAGGTGTAGGTTTTTTTTAACCTACAGTTCGGGTGTAGATTTTTGGATGATTTACCAAGCATTTTTGGTTACTTTTTCAATTCAGTCCTGCTTATTTGTGTAGCAGTTTTCAGAAAGTATAGTTCCAAAGGAGATTTACAAAGAATAGTGTCTCACAAATTCCCCCAATGAACAAGCAAAATGGCAAGGAAAAAACTCCCTAAAATATTTAAGTAGATAAGAAAAAATCGTTTGTTGGAACCAAGAATCTGGGGACTCTCACACTGGGGAAGCCCACCTCCTTATGCTTTATAGAAAACATTAATGCCTGCATACAAACACAAATGTTATTTTGAGGATTAGTGGTATTAATTATAATATTCAGGGTTTTTTGTGTGTGTGTGTGTGTGTGTGTGTGTGTGTGTGTGTGTGTAATTAGACCTAATGATTTTAATGACTTGTATTAAAAAACAAACCATGCAATATGCAAGTAGTCGGGATATACCCTTCGCATATACAACATATGGCTGGTCTTGAGACTGTCATGGCGAAGGGGTCACGGGTGTGGTTTTTGGGTTGCTTGAGTGAATTGAACACTTTCCTGAACATTCTACATGCTCCTTAAATTCAATATCTTGTCATCCTCACCAGACTTGCAACTTGTGACATGCAGCAATTCAGTTTCTCATTTTCAGTTGCAACACAGTGATTCATCTATTGCCATTTTCCTCTCTATTTCCTCTTCCTAAATTTTGTGTTCTCCATCTGTCATTGCCATTTCTTGAATCTGAAATTGTCATCTTTCTTCATCTTTGACTGAGTTTTGTAACATTTTAGTGACAAGCTTTTCTTCCTGTCCTTTCAATAACACTGTTTGTATATTTGTATATCAATTTATTTGAATTCTTTGGTTTGTCACTTTTCGGGCATCATTGTTCACTAAACTAAACGTTTTCCCTACAGAATGTTACTAAATGTTTTATTTGTATTTATCTTAAGTTGCAGTCACGTAACTGTATAATTAGTATAGTTCTAAATGCAAGCTACTAAACATTAATTTAACCTTTTTCTCCTCATTTCTGTTTGCTCTTTTTTTAGGCACATCGCCCATGCTGACCTGAAGAGCTCTGCATTTTGGCTCCGAGCGAGTGTTGGAGCCACTGTTTGTGCTGTTCTAGGCTTTGCCATGTACAGAGCCCTCCTCAGATCTCGATGAGCAGACCCTAAAACTTAAATCCCTCACTTCCTGTCTGCCCTAGCTATCTCCCATTTGCAGAAGAATCAATAGAAACAAGATTTAGTTTTTAAGAAAGAATGCATGACACAATATAGCTGTTATATTTCTACTTATTGTCAAATGTACATTCCCACGTCTTGAGACTCTATTTGAGACAGAAAACTATTAAGTTTTTCTTTGTTACAAGCAAATTGTAAATATGTACATGAGAGATAATATGTATTTGTTGCCATGTGAATAAAACATATAGCATTCATATTTAAAGCAAACAAATGTCACACTTTGCTCTCACTTTTATCTCAAACTTTATCTCTAGACTGTTTGCGATCTGTGGTTCACTGTTTTTGAACAAAAACCAACCAAGTGGCAGAAAAGACCGGAAGCCTGTGTGCGAAACTGTGGAAACACTTCATCTAAACTTTATTTGCATGCTTTAATGTTTTACATAATGTCTGAAAAATTGTGAAAGTCTCATCAACAGCATTTTTGCCCCTTGTCAGTTTCCATAATTTTCCAACCTTTTAATAAACAGGTCCTGCAACAGTATTTTGTGATATCGCAAAATTTTTTACATGGAGACTGTGCAGACAGTGGGAAACTACCATTCTGTTCTTATTCAGTTCCACACAAGGGATAAAAACAAAAACGGCAAATAAAGATATTGCCAGTGTGTACTAAAGAAATACAAAATACTTTATCTGTCTTTTTATCATATAATATATACATTTTGTACTTTAAAAAGGCAATTCATTTCTGTATAAAAAGGATACAAGCTGAGATTCTGCAATAAAATGGCATGTCTTAAAAGTACCTTTAACAAAGGTATAGATGGCAGATGAAAAGACCAATTTTTTATTTTTTTTACCTTTTAAAGCTGATGATTCAGTAATGTCTTGTGGGTCAGCTAAAACATCATCATGAACGTCAACACTCTAGTAGAGTGACTTATTCACTACATTTCATTGAATCAATTAACATAGAGGTTTTCCTTGCTGAACAAAGTGGCCACAGAGCTGTTTGCTTCTTCCAGGTTTGCAATATCATTCTGACAGCTTGTGGCTTTTGTTTTGGCCGGCCGCACCCCAGTCATCTCCTCATAAACAGGAACTACAGGCTGTGGCTTTCTACGGTTGGGCCTTTTACACTGTATGTGAGAGGAAATCGGTAGAAGGAGGGTTTAACTGAAACTGAATAAATAGTGGGGAGTAAACCATATATGATCAGAAAGACACCACCTTTAAACCACATATTTGCTGGCAAATCGCTGTCAACAGTTTCAGGATTTTTTCATTTATTTAATTTTTGATTTTGTTGAACCAATAACAATTAAACATTATATTGTAAAAAAAAGTTGCAATGAAACTTTCAAATGTGTTATTTCTCGTATTATCATTTTGTTATAATCACTGACATATTCCCCAATTATGGGGTCCTATAAAGGGAGGAAACACTTTTTTGAGGAGGAGGAGGAAAAAAAGGTCTATGGACCTATTGTTATATGCACTTTCTTCTATTTTCAGTGAATACCAGACAAGTTGACCATAATTAGTATTTCTATTTCAGGTCTTTTTGCCTAAAGAACAACCTAAACAGGGTGGCACAGCTTACCCCACTCTCCCCTATCCATTGAATTGAAAAACAAACTTGAAACATAATACTTACACAGTAAGCTGTAGCGAGAGTGAAAACCAGAACCCCCAGCAGACATGCAGCTCCAGAGATCACATACAGCAATGACAGATAACTTAAACAATCACACGATGGCAATGGCCCACGAGCTGCAACACAGTCGCAACAAACACAATCACAATAAAGGAACATGCTGCAATACTACTGTATTTAATGCATTGTATTGCCACAGCTCTCATGGTTATTTTCACTTTATTTAAGATATGCTGCTGATTTTGTGATCGGCCATCAATGAATATACATAATATATATTTTGATTTTTGCACAGGCACAGATATCTGCCCATATCTGACCTATAAATCAGTCAATAAGAAATAGGCTGAACACCTGTTAAGTAGGTTATTTAATAGTCTTTATTATGGCTATTACTAAACTTTAGTTCATACTAAACTATTATTGAATTATTGTAGCCATTTGTATCACACACACATAAGTAGGAGCCAAAAGAATTATGCACAAAATGTGTCTCTTTTTCAGTAAATGCACTAGGTAGGTAGTCAGCCCAAGTTTATTTTATTTCAATTTTCAGTCTTAGGTTTTGTAACAATCATCTGCAAATAAAAAAGAACAGTACACAAAAAAGAAAAAATGATTTTGTGGTTTCTGCTTGACCTTATGAGTAATTTGAGACTTTCACTGCTTGACTGCATCATATTGTCTAGTTTCATTCACAGTAGCCTATACATTGATACATAAACGGGAGTAAATTGCAAGTAATCTAAGGTAGATCTAATTGTAGATTTGAAAATGTTTCATTCCAGTTTAACATGACTAGCATGTTGACTGAAAGATTCGGATACTACAAGCTAATGCACTGAAAAATAACAGTAATCAATCTATTCCTGTTGAGGTTTATTAATTGATTATCAAACATTTATATCTAAAAATAACTCACCACACTGCATGAAAATAATGCACTGAGTTGACAATTTGCTGTTGAAAATGAAGCGCATATGTATGATTTCTGTTTGTTAAGGTGATGGCATTAAATGCAAGATTAACCTAATTGGGCTATCCACTGTTTGGACGGGACATCACGTAAAAACATATTTAAAGTAATATAAATAAAGGTCACCTACAGAAGTCTTCAACATAGATGAAGAACTCCATCTTGCCAGGGATATTCTTATCTTCTGGAAGACTCCCATAGTAGAATTCACAGTGGTACACGTCTATGTCCCGACCCTGCAGGTTTGAGATTGTCAGATGAACTGTGTGGTTGTACAACTCATCACGTACTGTGATGCGATCCTTGTCCTCAGATTTATTGATAATTGGTAATAATCCTTCAGAAAGATACAGTACTCGTCTGGACTGCAGCAACCTGCGTTTCAGTGAAAAGGCGAATGGTTTTCCCTCCTTATTGGTTGATTCGCAGGAAATGTCAATGGATGAATTTCTTCCTCTGTGGATATAAACAATACCTCCATGTGCTGAGGTGAAATGGCTAGTTAGTAACATATTTATAGATGAATCACATGTATTGAAAAATGTATAAAAGTTACACACACTAATAGAACTGCTTTAGACTGCTAAAATAAAATCCAACAAGTCTTATGAGTACACTTTTTTTACACTTTAAATAAACATTAGTTTCACTCCTGACCATTTTAGAACCTATATGGAATTTAACTTACCATTTACAGAGGGGGTGATAAGAAACAAGAGAACATGAGCATACTTCAAACCTAACATTATGAAAGAGGAAATTAATTGAGAAACCAGTGACTGTGGTAAGAAAGCCAAAAACTTCTGAGTGTAACAAAGAAATAATCTCAGATGAACATGAGGAGCAGAGTGTTTTGACTCCACCTTGAATGGGGTGTGGGGTTTGGGGGCCTTCAAAGATCAAGAGGAAAAGGAAACCAGCATTAAGTGGTTTGTCACCTGTCATCTTCACTTTGTTAAATAACTCAAAAGTGTAATATGTGTGATATTTACACATGGAACCATAAATATGAACGTACAAATCAATCTCAGTCGATAATGAGTGGTAAATCAAAATTACACAAATTAAATTGACTGTTTCATTGCAATCTACAAAGATAGAAGAGATATGCAGACTCAGCTCTTTTCCCTGGATACAACAACAACCAAATGAATCTGAAGTTGTTTGAATAAAACAGAACTTTTACTTTTTCAATGCCAAGAACTTTTTTCAGAGTTTATTCACATCACAGAACCAACAGTTATACTGCCACTTTGAGGGAGTACAGAGAACACAGGACTAAAACAGCAACAGATTTGGTCGTGAAAACAGGGGAACAGGAACTCTGGATTCAGATTATCAATCTGCATCTGTACACGTTACACATCTGAGAGGGCAGGAAAGCAAGTAGTCTAAAAAAGATTGTCATCTTATGTAGAAACATCCTGCTGGAGCCACTGAATGAATATTTAGACCTATCCTTTTCAAAGTCAGCAAAATACAGTATATAATTTCGACAAAATGTATTGTTATTCGGCCAAGCAAAGAAGGAATACAAAAACAATAGACATCTGACAACAGAGACAGTTGGACTTTGCTCCAATCAAATGCTATAGGTCAAGGAACCCAAACTCCATCAGGTGACAGAAATGGAGAAAAAAGAAGAAGAAAAAAACAGGTTCAGTTGGGGGACCACTTCTTCTAGATATGGGGTAGGCAACATGAGTCCTGGAGAGACACTGTCCTACAGTTAAGCTCCAACACATGAACCAGCTAATCAATTTATTCAGGAGTACTAAGGCTATACAGGCAGATTTTTTTGGAGCTAAACTCTGCAGGACAGCGGCTCTCCAGGGCCGACGTTGCCTACACCAGTCCTAGATGAACGAACATGGTGGGACATTTAGGTGGGAAGGAAGAGTTGTAGTCAGTCCAACATTAAAACTGGACATTGTTAAGCCAATAGACGACGGGCTTATCAGTGGCCTTAAGTAAAAAAAAAAAAAATAAATAAAAACATGTCTGATTCCCCAGCATCTCTGTTTGGAGAATGTGCTTAGTAGTGAAACATTTATAACAACATGTTTTCAACTTCACCTTTGTAAGGGATGGGGTTTTGAGGCTTTTTAAAGTGTAACAGGAAAATTTAACCTATCAGAAATGTGTTATGTTTATTAAATGGTTTAACTGTTACGTCTCAGGGCTGAACATGGATTTCTGCAGACAAAATGTCTGATGGTCTGGCAATCATCTGTGATATAAATTTTTAATATTTAAAGTGTGCACATGTATTCACTATACACATCTGTACTCCTTCGTACACTCAGAAAAGAGGAAAAAAGGGGTTTTCACTGTTGTTCAGTTTAATTTAAGCTAAAGCAACACACTTTTGAACATTTTGTCACAAATTATTTTTTTACCGTATTCAATCTACCTATTTAAAACTAAAGTTGATCTAATCCATTTTAGTTTACATTACTGTAACTGGGCATTATCTATTTTCTCACAAACCATCTAATGCTGGTTTCCTTATCCTCTTGATCTTTAAAGGCCCCCAAACCCAAAACCCCTTCAAGGTCGAGTCAAAACACTGCGCTCCTCATGTTCATCTGAGATTATTTATATCTTAAAATGTCAGTGTAACTGTTTTATCTCAAGATGAAGACCAGCAATGTATTTTTCTAATGTATTAATGCATTTCTATAAAAGCAACTTAAATATCCTAGTTGAACTAAGGCCTAATCATGGCTAAATCTAATCTCCGTCTGTAAAACCCAGGCTTTTTTATTTTTCAGTAAGGGGAATACATGTTAGTGTTTAATGTTCCGTTATGACAGAAATTTAGAAGAGTTTAAGAGTTTATGTTCTTGAATTTTGTGGTTAACTTCGTGATATACGTATGGTGTGAGATTAGTTGATTCACTCACAACTATAATGTCAGTCCCGACACCAGCATTGCCTTATTTGTTCATTCTTTACATTTCATATACTGATCCATGATTCTGCACCCAATAAATTTGTCTGTTCAATGAATTTAATTCAGTCTTGAAACGTGATCCTGCAGATTTGCCATGTACAACATCAGGCCCTTCCTATCGAAGCAAGCTACACAACTCCTTGTCCAAGCTCTTGTTCTATCCAGACTTGACTATTGTAAAGCTCTCTTGGCAGGCCTTCCGGCATGTACTGTCAAACCTCTGCAACTCATCACACATCTATCAATCAATTAGCACTGGTTGCCAATTGCTGCTTGCATCAAATTCAAGGCACAAATGAACAACCACTGGCTCGGCACCCCGTACCTAAACTCACAGCAAAGTGCCCTCTAGCCTGCGTTCTGCAAGTGAACGCCACCTTGTGGTGCACAAAATCACTTTCACTGACCTTTACCGTGACTGTTCCATGCTGGTGGAATGACCTGCCAAACTCAACCCGAGCTTTTTTGATTTTCAATAAACAGCTAAAGACGCATCTTTTTCGTCAACGCTTAACCCATTAATACGAACACTTACATTCTATTCTGTATATTTATTTATAAAAAATAAAAAAAAACTTGCCATGTACTGTGCTAGACACAGCACTTACACATTGTTGCCCTATTGTTGGTGCAATTGCTTCTATTGTTCTGCTTATTTGTAAGTCGCTTTGAATAAAAGCATCTGCTAAATGAAATGTAAATGAAACGTTTCCACACAAATTATCAGTTTGGGTCAATACTGTATGAACGAAAAAAGTTGTTGAGTCAACTTAAATTCTTAAAGTGTCATACTAGCCAGCAATAGTGCATGTTAGTTTGCTAAGGCCATGTCTGGTTAGTATGAAACAGGAACTTAAATGTATTATATTGTAAACAACCGTAACTAATTGGTGGAAAAGTTTTACTTAATTTCAATGAACAAGCCTTTTTTTAAATAAGTATATTAAATGTGTACAGTATGAGAAATTTTGCCAAAAGATGGTTTTAATACTGTGGCCAAACCACCTGCACTATATAACATAGCTTATTCAAAACTGTTGGAAAAACACCTCAATTAGCATGACAAGAGTGGACAAACTTGTTTTCATGTGTGGAAAATTACCTTAAACCCATTTTGACTGGTACTGTATTGTGTATTAAAATCCAAGCAATAAAACAAACTCAAACTAGAATACAGTTGTTTATTTCACAACATCAGTCCATAAAAAACCCTAACTTTCTACTTTAAATCAGGAGCAACGATCATAACAATACTTCTTGGCATTCCAACAAGTAATACCAAATTAGGAAGTAAAGATGAAAACCTATGGTGTAAAATCACGTAAATTTAAAGCAGGGGTAGCCACCCCCGCTCCTGGAGAGCTACATTCCTGCAGTTCAGTTCCAGCATTGCTCCATCACACCTGGAAATTTCAAGCAATCCTAAACACCATGGTTATAACATGTGGTTCAAATGTGTTTGATTAACTCTGCAAGACGGTAGATCTCCAGGAGCAGGGTTGGCTACCCTAAAAGAGATAAATTTAAATTGTGTGACGGTCTGACAAACACTTAACTGGTAAATATCTTCAGTCAATTTTTCCTGCATTCCCCAAATGATAAAACGGACGTCACATTCTTCTTGTGAGGAATCCATTACATGAGACTAAAACCCATGGGTGAAATACAAAAACATGCAGTAAAATTGGATTCTTTGCAATATAATTCACACAGCGGGTCTTACCTGCAGACCAGGAAATGCTTCCAAGCCATTGTACCAATTTAATACTGGTAAGTGAGAAATATCACATCAAGCATGTCATGTCAGACAAATGTGTGGTGCAATTCAAATCCAACTTCTGGAAAGCTCATTCATGCAACTAGGTTATTAAGCGAAAAATGTGTCAATTGACAGTTAAAAATATTAAGGAGTGATTAAAGCTTTATTCTTTACTCTAAATTACTCTTTTAATGGTGTGTTAAGACTAAATGCCTATATGAACATTCCAGAACAAATTAGTTATTGACAGAGTGAGTGTATCTGTAACGTCATTATGGCTTTATCAAGAAAACCAACCTGCCTGAAGACTCCATTGTTCAGGAAACACACAAAAACAAAATCAAGAAGAAAAAAAAAAATCAAAATTAAGCATGTTTTATTACAATAAACATAGCAAAAAATAAAAAAATTAAACAAAAACAATTACAGAGAGACACATTTACCCTTGTGCTATTTAAACCCTGAACAAATGGATGCAAACAGTTAAAAGAAAAAACACCATGACAACATTGATCTGAAGCCCTCACCAATCTGATGTTGGGGACGTTAAGTCCAACAGCACAGTATGGTGCTGTGAGGGCTTCACTACTAAGATAAAAGCAGAAATCTTACTGGGAACTTGCCTTGTGCATGGAGATACTGTTAGGCCAGCGGCTTCAATATATTATGAACCTTTGTCTAATATACTGTACTTGTACAACCTGAATGAAACACAATAGGAAGAAAAGCAATACATGTATCAACTGTAACATTGATACTGCCGTTATCTTCTTAGTCTTTTTATTTATGGGCTGAATCCAATGCTTTTGTGTGATATTACATATCTTAAATGTCCGTTTTTTCTTCAGCAGTGGGTTTAGAGCTCATTGGTATGGCTACATTAAAAGCACAAGATGAGAAAAGGTTTAACCTCCAAACCTAGTGGGACGACAGCGCTGTTTCAGTATCGGCTGCCTGGAGACATTACGGGTGGCCTTATGCCCATGGGAGGCCCAGGTGGGCCAGCTTGGTATGAGGGCACCATTGGGGCACTCTGTCCATAAGAAGGCATGCCACCAGTCAGATAACTAGGCATGCCCTGTGGAGGACCACCATACTGACCTGAGAGCAAAAAACACATTGTGAGTTAACTACAGTAAAAGTTTATTATTTGTGTGTTTTTAAGTCCTGTCAGTTTAAACATCAAGTGCAAGAAGACTGAAACTCGTGAAATGACAGTCTCTGCGAGAATCCTTGTAAACAGTCAGTTTGTATACAACTGACAAAGAAAACTGATGCGTATCATTATATTTGATCCATGAATTTATCTTGAAATGACAGCAGCCTAGTATACCTGCAGCTGTTTGTGTCACCACAAGTATTAAACAAGCTTTAAAGGGGAACTTGGCAACTCTAGCCATTTCTTCGCTGATTTTCACTTTTTGAAACAAGTTGAAATAGTTGCCAAGTTCTCCTTTAACAGAGTTAAACAAAGTCAGTTTTTTCAAATATTGTGCAGTCCTAGACTAAATTTCACATTTACATAATATTATCAGTCAATCTTGTTTAATTTATTAAGCATACATCTCATTTTGAAGGAGTTTGGCCTGCCAAACTTAATTCTGTAATCATGTCGACATTAAAATAAGTGATTATTTGATGATTAGCTCAATTCATTAACCCTCTACTGCACGCATTATTATGCAGTCATGGAATTTTTTCCATGGGGGGGGGGGGGGGGGGGGGGTACTTTTGGGTGCGTTGCCATATGGCAACATTGTGCAACAATGGAACATTTTTCTCCCAAAATGATATGAAATTCATAGTAAAAACAATTTTAATTTCTATAAGACAGGTCTGTAATCATCTATTTAAAATGTTTTCAAGAGCTTTGTGTACAAAATATGAAACAAATTTTCAAAGTATTATTTCAACATTTACAAAACATCTGGCGCAAACTGCCAGAACTGTTCAAGTGAAACTACTCAATGTGAAGCGATTATTTCAAGAACATTTACAAAACATCTGACGCAAACTCATAAGAACTGTTCAAGTGAAACTACTCAATGTGAAACGCCTTGAAGCAGTTCCTTTTCCACCCCAGGAGGTGCAGGTGCCTCCTCCTAAACTTCAACTTCAAGTGAAATATAAGAAAAAATTGTTACTGCTGCCATCAAGTGTAGGATGATAGAACATGCATGTGTGTGTGTCTGTGTGTGTGTGTGCGTGCGTGCGTATGTGTATGTGTGTGTGTACATCTGCATGGGGACTGCACAGCGACTTGTGTATGTGGTTATTTTTTGTTCACCATACAGATTTTGGAATGACAAAACCTTCAAATTCTTGATATACTTTACACCTTTCCCAACATCAGCTCAACACTGTGCACTGTGCATTTTCTAAACAAAATTTGCGTATATATATTTTACTTTTATACTTTACTTTTACTTTACTTTATAAATATATAGTGCATCCATACAAAGCTACTCTGCATTAGCATGGGCAAAATATTGTTCCATTACTGCACAATGTTGCCATATGGCAACATACCTTTTTTATTGAATAAAAAGGTAATAGTGATTGAAAAAAGATTAGAATTTACCCCAGATGCTTGACATATTTTTTAAATTCTGAAGAAATATGAAAAATTGAGGAAAATCTTCACATATTCACGAGCACTTCTTCAGCAACTGGAGTCATCAAAAGTGTATGAAGAAATGACAGTTTAAGGGTGTGTGTAGTGTGATGTGATGTCATCAAAGTATATCATTGGGTACCACCAGGTTCTACCATGAATTTAAGATTAATATGAGCTTATGTTTATTTTCAAATTTCAAGAAATGTCCAAAGAAAGGGTATGTTGCCATATGGCAACACCGTGCAGTAGAGGGTTAAGCATGATTACAATAATAAACAGATAATCACTGTCCCTGATTATGATTGGCTGTTTGAATCTGTACACATTCTTTAAGCATACACCTGTAACCTCATTACATCACTATTTCAGCACCACTGCATCTGTTTGTTGTTTGGAAACCATTCTGATAAACATTGACTGATTTTAAAAGTTAGTAATAAAATGAACCGCAGAGTATCATTACACAGAAAAAGTGTCAGGTCTATTATTTTGCATTTACACCACAAGACTTAATGCACAGATAATTTGTCATACAGCATCAGATTGTTTTGTTCTGTCTATGGCTATGGTTATCATTGTCAATCGGATTCAACCGTGCATTTTAATACAGTTGTCAATCCAGAAACTTTGGAGTGTAGTTAGCAGCATAAAAAGATATACTATATACACAGTGTTAATTTTGACAGTAAATTTTTTATTTAGTTTTAGTCAGTCTTTTGACTAAAATGCCATTTAGTTTTAGTCATATTTTAGCTATCTGAATTGTTTTAGTTGACGAAATACAGTAAGATATTAGTCAAGTAAATCTTCAGTAGATTTAATCAACTAAAATGTACATTTTTTCAAGTTTTTATTTAATTAACGTTTCGGTTTCGTCTGTGAAAAAATGTCGTTGATGAAAATGATGACGAAAATTATTGGTCAATGAAATGAACACTGTTTATACAGAAAGCAAAGCAAAGATAGCTGACAATCACTGAAGCTGTAAATTACAACACAAGGTACACAAAGCTGCACTCTTGCGAAAAACTCACATTATCATCAATGAAGCTGTCTAAGCTGTGCAATTAATCTCTTATTGACATCGTGTTTATGCTTTGTTGGTTATAATGAAAGGATTCACGATCGAGCAGAACTTCACTGAACAAAAACTCCGGCATTTTGGGTGGGGTTGAACGGATTCTTAAAACTTAAACATCTGACTGACCATTGTGTCCACGCTTGCAACAGATATGTGTTATTGGCTACTAGACATGTGCCGGTATGCGGTAATGCGATAAATCGCGGTAATGAATATGCACGATATTGTTATCGCGGCCACTTCAAAATACCGTGAAAAATAATAGATTTGAATTTAGACTTTTAGAACACGCATTAGCTAATTTTCTATCAACCGCTTAAACACTGCGTATATGCTCCGCAAAACACGTGCGCACTCTGATGTAAACAATCCCCACATGTATAAGCACTGTGTGCACGCGGCGCAGAGCGCACTCTAGTCTAATGTAAACAATCATCACATGGAGTAGAAGCATGGCGGAAGGAGGAACGCTGCCGACGATTTACCCCCCGCAGGGCTGCCAACTCTCACGCATTCAACTTGAGACTCAAGCGCTTTCAGACAGGACAGAATACTCGCGGGGACGTTTTGTTGCTGCGTCGACCAACGCACGCCGGGGTCAAAGTTAAAAATAGTTCAACTTTTTATTTGCAAAATAGCAAATCGCGTTCTGTCTGAAAGCCGCTTTACGGAATTGACACTTTTCACACGCTCTCACGCAGAGAAAAATCGCGGAGCAAAGAGGACACTGACACCGACAGACTAGACAGAGCAGGTTACTTTTGATATGAAAAAAAAAAGGTTCTGTCTGTCCATTGTGACAGATCGCTGCGCCTCAGTTCAAGTAAACCGATCATCTGTTACTTTTTATTTAAAGATACAGTACAACTTACCTTAAGGTTTATGCCTCATACAAAATGTCGATCAATCAGTGTTTTTCACGGAAAGAGGTCAATAAAACTGCAGGAGAACAGTTATGTCACAGAACGTTACATTTACCTCAGGAAAGCCATTTAATGACCAGCACTTTAGTTGACTAGAAAAAATTGTCATTTTGCTAAATATGTGCACTTTATTACATATTAATTATATGTTTACTTGTCATTACATAATTGTTATTATAATGAAAACCGCATTATATTTAATTTCTCTCTGTTTACAGCATTATGTGAGATATATTTTTTTCTTGAGAAAAATTAACATGCAGACTGTAGCCTACCTAATATTTATCCAAATGAGTCAATATTGAATTAAGATTAAAATCAAATACAAGAATTTATTTGAATACAAACAGTAACCTACCAGTCATTGTACCATGTAAACATTGTAACACGTTATCACTAAACTTAATAAAATTCTGTTTAGTTACCATGTTTTGAAAATCACAATTACACATTGTGATGCAAGTTGTTTTTTTAGATACCCGCAATCCATCTGTTTCTCTTGAGCAATTAAAATATCGTGATAATACCGTATACCGTGATAAAAGCTCATTCAATTAATCGCAGCACGAAAATTTGATACCGGCACATGCCTATTGGCTACAAAGCTTAACGATGCAAAAACACGTTGTAAATAGAAACCTTTGACTTAAGACTTAACCTCCAAACTAGGGATGCTAACCGATGACCGTTTGACCGATGGTTGACCGTCTCAACGTTAACCGATCAAAGTTGTCGGTAGTCGGTTAAAAAAAAAAAAGTGATCTCTAAATTAGGCTATTATAGACAGTGGACTAAACGCTACTACAGTTAGCCATCTTATTCCAAGATATTTTTGTGTGAAGTGAACAAATCCCTCACACTCAATTTTTCATAACTCGCCTGTTTGTACTTAATAAACTAAAACATTTGGCGCGAGGTCACAGCGTTTGGGTTCGCGCGCTCACAAGGTTTGCGAAAAGTAAAGGCTACGGGCTAAAACACTAGAGGTTAGAGCCAGGGCAGACGACAGGATGAAGTGTGCAAAGAAACGTAGTGTGTTGGACCATTTCACCAAAAAGAATGACACAGTAAGTTGCAACTTGTGTGATACAGTGCTTATACAGTAGTAATACTGTAGAAATACATTACATCTACATTTCAGCGGTAACAGATAAGGTGATGATGATCATCATCTTTCTTTATTATTGTTAGCAATAACGTTACCTCAAACTAAGCGGAGTCTCCTCGGAGCTGTCATTTTCTTAAATGAGACGCTGCAATGTTTCAAATGAGCTTCTAACGCTAGACTAACGCCTTTATTTTCAACGCGATCACCTTGTACCCAAACCATTTCGAAACTAAGGAGCCATTTGTCCTCCGATTACATACAAGCTCCTTGGCGCCGCGTTTGCGGGACTCATGTTTCGCGCTGTAGGGGATTTTAAAAAAGTGACGTGAGTGGAAGCGCGGCGGTGTGTGTGCGTGAGCGGGAGGCAGAGAGAGATAGGGCTGTCACTTTACGTTCGAAAATCGATTGCACAATCGATCGGACCAACCAACACAAGTATCGAAAATGAAAATAGGGAACCGATTTTAACAGCCCTTTTTTTTTTTTTTTTTATACCAAAAATGTTTTTAGGTGGACAGATCAATACAGGACACAGAACATGTAGGATGTTGGAAAATAACAATGTCTTTTCTGTTCACCAAATGCTTTTTAATATTCGCTGTTACTTCAATGCAAGTGAACAAGCGCGCCGTTATTTGTTGCTTAGTGCCGTGTGTATGTGTGTGTGTTCAAGGAAGCCAGAAATGCGCAGATTCTGCGCTATACGCTGCATTTAATATATCATGAGGACTCACGAGTTGCGTATTTGCGCTAAATCCGCACAGATTTGGCTTACACAAACTTCCCCAGCAAAGAAAGTGAGTAAACATAGAAACACGCCAGATCAGCTCGTGATTTGACAGCGTTTCCCGCAAAAAATCATTTTTACCCGCATTTGGCGAGTCGGATGGTGTTAATCTCAATCCCTGAATGTTGCGCTCCTGTTTGTCATTGTGCTGAAACGTCACGCCAATAAATCATCAGAAATATTGCTGACTTGTGCGTCTCAAGCACCCTCATTACGCTCGTCCTAATGCCTGTTAGGTGTCCGTGGATTTGCCTATATTTGGTGATGAAAATGGAAACGTCTTTAGACATGGAAAATCGATTTTACAATCGATTCAATGAACACTTACGTCTCAAAAATCGAACAGGATTTTTTCACAAAAGTGACAGCCCTAGAGAGAGATGCGACAGAGTTGCGAAATTGCAGGCGCGGCTCGAAATGGCTGTTATTTCAAATAGCGTGGCATATTTTAAACTAATCGGTTAACCGGTTTCAACCGGCTAATGAGGCTCGTTGGTCGGTCAAGAACATTTTTAGTTTTCGCCAACCCTACTCCAAACCTAGTGTGACGACAGCGCTGTTTCAGTATCGGCTGCCTGGAGACATTACGGGTGGCCCACTCTGTCCATCAGAGTGCAAACACAAACACTCATGGGAGCGTTTTAAAACAGACGGCTATCAGAGAGTACCACTGCTACAGAACGGCACATCAAATAAATCTTTAGCTGGACTAAGATTCAATTTTGGCGGCAGCTAAAATGGTTTTAATACAGGAAAAACTCTGTGACGGTGACTAATCATTTCAACACAGAAATGATATGACCTACAGACACAATCTTACCATGTATGGGATGCCTCATTCCAGGCTGCTGAGGAGGTATCATTCCTCCCACTGCTCCACTAGGGGGAGCCGAGGCAGCAGCCGCTGCAGTCTGCCCAGACCGAGGGATTAGCCTCTGGTACCTAGGCAGCTGAGCCCGTCTCTCTTCCTTAATTGGGGCCAAGACAATAACAATGTAATCAGATACTTGCAGTAACAAGAACACTTTGGACTGCATGTATTCTCACAACATCACTTAATTGGTACATTTGTGCTATTGCAATATTCCCTTTAACACCAGATAATGCATTCACAATTACTTACTGTCAAAAAAAGTAGTTAGAGCAAAACTCGAGCACTCACCAGCGAAATATCCTCATCAGGGTGCATCAACTTACTGGTAGCACTCAAGGTGGTGAGGGTGGCTGGCTTACTTGTGACTGTGGCAGGGGGTTTGGCCACAGTGCTGGGGGAGACAGCAACAGAAGGAGTGGAGGAAGGCTGGGTGTAGGCTGGGAATGTCACTTTAGGAGAATCAGAGGTGTTTGATGATGGTCCTGATACAGTCTGCTGCGCCTGAAAGGAAAAACTGACATTTTCAAAACATGCTTGGAAGAAAAGCAAATGTCTTGCCCAATCACAGCACGCAATTGCTATATATATTTTTTTTTTTTAAAAGAGAAGGCAAAAAAAAAAGGTCAAGTAGAGCGGTTTTGGATAATTATAGAAAAAAATAATTTCAATTAAAAAAAATAATAATACAATTCGTACATAAACAAAATACAAATCTTTTATGGTACAAAGAAAAAAGCTAACCTGTCAATAAAACATGCTGAAACGCAAATAGCACATGCATGCATCAAGAACCAAATCAAATCACTAAGCAGCTAAATATTGGCCTAAATACCAACACCACAGCTTCATATGCAGGTGTGCATATACTAATGACAGAAACAACCGTGTCTGATCTGCATGCTGTGCTGCAGTAAAGAGAAGCACACAAACTAGTGCGTACTTGGGCAGAGCTAGGGAACAGAGGCTTAGAGGAGGCTGACTGTGTCTCTGCACTTGCAGGGGTGGCGCTGGGGCTCGCAACACCAGTCCCCATCTGAAGCACAGAGAGAAAGGATAACAGTATATATATATATATAAAAAAACACCTTTCCTTAGACTCAACTCAGGATTCAACCTCACAAAGTAAACTGGCAATTACTCTAGAAAGCCATGTGTGTTTGTGCAGAGATTTCAAAAGACTGTTTATAGCCAGTTAAAGTCTCTTTAGCGACAAGATCTCAGCTGTTGTCTTTTATTAATTTATTTGTCAAAGACAAAAAGAAAAGTACTTCACTAATATGCTGGGTTCAGACTACATGATATCAGCCTGGTTTTGGTACGGTCCATTTGATGTAGGGTGTCGTGATGATTCATAAATGACAATGGGCGTCGGATGCAAGAGTTAGATAAGTTTATCTCGCATGGTGTCACATAGTGGACGCAACCGTTGCTGCATCTGCGATGCTTCACAACATCCCAACAGAAAGACTAGCAACAGCGGAGTCAACAAACAACTCTCAATAAGCTGCCAAGAAATCCGGTGTCAGAGTTTAATGTTAGAAGATGGCGGGCCCAAAAAGACAGTCTTAAAAAGCTTACCGCGGTCCTAAAAGCGGCCGCTTCGAAGAAACTGACAGGCATGTGTCAGTACGTAGCCGAAAAAAAGAAATGAGGGGATGCCCATAACCAGTAGCCTGACTACGTCAGACTTCCTACTTCCGCTAATTTCATTTCGCTCCTGTAGTCAGTCTGAGATAGCAGCCTATCTTTCTGTTTTCCACCGGCCTGAAAACAGCCTGGCCAATCAACGAACAGAGGGCGGGCTGAAAGCCGTGACGTAGTCGGTAAGCGCCGTGTTTAAGATTAGGTCAGGGAAATCGAAAACGACCGCTGATATGGAGACGCGGATGCAATTCGCTCTGTTGTGGAGAATATTCCCGGCATTAGCAAACTGAAGCCCGAACACGAAGAGTGTGTATTAAACATTTTGAATGGAGGTGATGTTGTGGCCCTACTCCCTTTGGGAAAAGTTTAATTTATCAACTATTACCGATCGTCAGCGAGAAACTGGGGAGCCTTTTGACAGGTCAGTGTCTCTTTTCTTTTCCAGGTCTTAAATACCGTAAAACTTCAAATAATAGCCCGGGGTTTTATTTGCCCAAATCGTCGAACTGCACCGGCTTGTACTTGAGATAGGCGTCTAACTTATATGAGACAGGCCTTTATAGTTGAGATGTTGTTCATTGAGATGTTGTTCCTAGAGTCTATAATCTCTAAAAATCTCCAAATGCTCCACGTGAAACCGCGGTCTTCCGACCTCTTACTATCTTGTCGATTGATTTTTATGAATATGCGCGAGGGAGAGAGAGCAAGACAGCGCTCGTGCTGTTTGTAGACGTGGGAGTGCGCGCGCGCGGCCGGGGCGCGCTCTCTCTCTCTCTCTCTCTCTCTCTCTCTCTCTCTCTCTCTCTCTCTCTCAGCAGTCATTCTATTACATCACTCACAGATCAAAAAAGTCGTTTACAGCCATGTTCACTCGGGTATTTCGCTCGCATCATCAAGTGTTTACAGTGGAAGTTCGATCATAGATTTGAGTTCGATGCATGATGTCTGTGGTTCGATGCGGCTGTGTCGGCGCATAACATACGTCATAAACAAACTTATCTGATTGGCTTACGGGTAACCAATGATTTTAAACTTCAGTACGCGCCCCCTAGCGAGAGAGAAAACACTTCTCTATTATGCTATCCCAGACTCTGTGTACGAAGCAAAGTGAAGTAGCAGAGTCTGGTATTACCAGGCTACATAACCAGAGCCATCATCCAGCTGAAGGCACTAGAAATCGCCAAAGAGCTGAACTTATCCACCAGCGAGGCCCATCATTTCTTATTTCGGCTACGTACTGACACACTCGCCTGTCAATATCCTCGAGCGGTGTAATGGATTATGACTTGCCCTCTGACTTCAGGGAGAAACTGCTCTTTTCAGCGCTATGTGATCAACCTAAGGAAAAAACATTCACATCCCTTGGATCAGATAATGCGGATCAAACAACTGTGTTTTTTGACATGCCAGCATCTGTCACTGTACATAAAAAAAGGTGAGAAATCAGTCATAGTGAAATCTACTCAATGAGAAGTTCAGGTTATTTTTATGGTAGCTATGCCATAAAGTGTTCATTTCTTAATGTGATTGTTGTTGGTACATTTTACCAGTAATTACCATACTTTAAATAAAAAAATCTTAAATTTAAATATGAAAAATATTCAATATGAAAATAATTTTCAAATAAAGTATTTTCTTTAAAATACAAGATTTGGTCGTCAAAAAGCCTTTTTCCAAAAGGTACATCTTGAAAAGGGAGGGGGGGCTGTCTTATATTTGGAACAATACGGTACTAATCCAGCAAACAAGTCAGTCTGGTCCTACGTTCAGTACCTGCACAGCGCTGGGGAAGAGAGGTTTAGAAGCAACAGACTGTGTGGCAGGTACAGCTGGTCTGCTGGCCATTCCAGGAGCTGTGACAGGGGCTGCAGGTGCCATAGGAGGCATGCCAGGCCTTGCAACATGGGGTGGCATTCCTATAAACAAGAAAATTGTTTACTACTACAACCTTTTGACAGTTTTTCCCATTGATTACATCTGTATGATTACAGATGCACAATGTTTTAGTGACGGAATATATTCGTTCAAAACAGCAAAAATTTAAAACATAATGTTTAATAGACGCTCCTCAGATGAAGCGTTTTGAGTGTTTCATGTAGTGTTGTCAAAAAACTCGGTACTTCGGTACCAAGTCGGTACTAAAAAAATTAAACGGTTACGGTCCCAGCTTTTCTAGGTAACGAGTACCGGGTTAATCCGGTTCTTGATGCGCTGTCGGAAAGATGCAGAGGTGCGTACTCTTCATAAAAACACTCTGAGACACGGCGACCAGCGCTGCTAATACGGTGGCTCTGAATCCACTTGTTGACAAGAAAGGAGGAAAGAGCCACATATGGAAATATTTTGAATTAGGCTAATGTCACGTTGCCATAAAGGGCCGTTCACACGTTTATACAGCGCGTTTTTTTTGCGCGTGCAAATTTCAAATGTAGGCGCGCGGCAAGCGCGCTCATAATAAAAGAGACGTGCGAGCTCGTCTTTCCAGGCTCGCCGCTGTTCATGGTTGCATAGCGGAGACACGGGAAACCAAGCGCTTGTGGAAAGGAGAAAGCGGTGCGATGCGCTCTCCATGATGACGAGGAAGTATCAGAATTAATTGATTTCTAGCCCTTGCATTACAAATCAGCTACAGGGTTCTCAAGCTTTGAAGACAGGCAAGAGTGACATTTTTGGATTAAATAAAAGTACAGTTAAGTCAAATAAAACATGTTTTATCTCCTGAATAGTTTGGTAACACTACAATAAGACACCATTCATTAATATTACTTAATGCAACATCAACACATTGAGTGAACAATATATTTTTACAACATTAATTAATGTTTGTGAATGTTATTTAATACAAACACTTGATTGTTCATGTTTGTTCACTTCATTCATTGTGCATTAAATAATGTTAACAGATAAAACTTTTGATTTTAAAAATATATTAGTACATTTTTAAGTTAACCCCATGGAGAATAATTGCTACAGTATATAACTGTTGTTTATTGTTAGGTAATTTTATCTAATGTTATCTAACAAATAGAATCTTATTAGGCATGTGCCGGTATCAAATTTTCGTGCTGCGATTAATTGAATGAGCTTTTATCACGGTATACGGTATTATCACGATATTTTAATTGCTCAAGAGAAACAGATGGATTGCGGGTATCTAAAAAAACAACTTGCATCACAATGTGTAATTGTGATTTTCAAAACATGGTAACTAAACAGAATTTTATTAAGTTTAGTGACAACGTGTTACAATGTATACATGGTACAATGACTGGTAGGTTACTGTTTGTATTCAAATAAATTCTTGTATTTGATTTTAATCTTAATTCAATATTGACTCATTTGGATAAATATTAGGTAGGCTACAGTCTGCATGTTAATTTTTCTCAAGAAAAAAATATATCTCACATAATGCTGTAAACAGAGAGAAATTAAATATAATGCGGTTTTCATTATAATAACAATTATGTAATGACAAGTAAACATATAATTAATATGTAATAAAGTGCACATATTTAGCAAAATGACAATTTTTTCTAGTCAACTAAAGTGCTGGTCATTAAATGGCTTTCCTGAGGTAAATGTAACGTTCTGTGACATAACTGTTCTCCTGCAGTTTTATTGACCTCTTTCCGTGAAAAACACTGATTGATCGACATTTTGTATGAGGCATAAACCTTAAGGTAAGTTGTACTGTATCTTTAAATAAAAAGTAACAGATGATCGGTTTACTTGAACTGAGGCGCAGCGATCTGTCACAATGGACAGAACCTTTTTTTTTTTCATATCAAAAGTAACCTGCTCTGTCTAGTCTGTCGGTGTCAGTGTCCTCTTTGCTCCGCGATTTTTCTCTGCGTGAGAGCGTGTGAAAAGTGTCAATTCCGTAAAGCGGCTTTCAGACAGAACGCGATTTGCTATTTTGCAAATAAAAAGTTGAACTATTTTTAACTTTGACCCCGGCGTGCTTTGGTCGACGCAGCAACAAAACGTCCCCGCGAGTATTCTGCGTCCTGTCTGAAAGGCGCTTGAGTCTCAAGTTGAATGCGTGAGAGTTGGCAGCCCTGCGGGGGGTAAATCGTCGGCAGCGTTCCTCCTTCCGCCATGCTTCTACTCCATGTGATGATTGTTTACATTAGACTAGAGTGCGCCGCGTGCACACAGTGCTTATACATGTGGGGATTGTTTACATCAGAGTGCGCAGGTGTTTTGCGGAGCATATACGCAGTGTTTAAGCGGTTGATAGAAAATTAGCTAATGCATGTTCTAAAAGTCTAAATTCAAATCTATTATTTTTCACGGTATTTTGAAGTGGCCGCGATAACAATATCGTGCATATTCATTACCGCGATTTATCGCATTACCGAATACCGGCACATGTCTAAATCTTATTGTAAATTGTTTTTAATACTACAGTTTCCATCTTTGTAACCGTGATATACACTTTAATATGTGTAAATTTAATCTAAATTAAGCTTTGGTACCGAAATTGGTACAGAGAACCGTGGATTTTCACTGGTATTGGTACCGAATACTGATATTTTGGTACCGTGACAACACTAGTTTCATGTGCACAATATGGATAAGCTATAACAGGTTAAAATGTCAGCAGGGTGGAAGCACTTTACAGTGATCAAAAATTCTGCTAGGAGTAGCATATGTAAAATTTGTTCAGCTAAAATAGAGGCAGCTTGTTGCCAAAAAACTTTACTATAACTCGTTTAATTTACCCAAGAACAAACCCTGAACAGTATACAGAGTTTAATTAGCAACCTTTTATTTATTTTCAGTTTTTTTTTTACCAAAGCCAAAATTAAAGTTTTCCTATTAGTGCATCACTAAAAATGACTTATTTATATTAACTAGTCTATTTCAATAGTTTAATGACTGTCTACAACACTGACCTGGTGGCATGCCAGGCATCATCGGATGCATCATCCCTCCCATTGGCATCATGCTATTCATAACAGAACCAAAGATTAATCACACTGGACCATAATAATACGGTTAAAATTTACATAAATGAACATGAGACCTACCCTGGTGGCATGCCTGGCATTACTGGTGGCATTCCAGGAATCATAGGTGGGACACCAGTCAACATATGTGGCATGCCTTTAGGTAAAGATATTAAGTCTTAATGGGCCACACTTTTGTTTGAGCTGTACTCTGTAAACTTTTGTCATACACACCTGCATAACCATGTGGCATGCCTTGGGCATGAGCAACATGATGGATGCCTGCCTGGGTCATAGGAGGCATGTAGGCAGCCTGAGGCTGAGCAGCAGGCTGCTGAAATGATGAAGGCCCGGCTTCATCATCATCGTCATCATCCTCCTCATCAGAATCATCCTGATTCGGTTTCTTCTTCTGACTCTCTGTTCAGACAACACAACAAGGTTATATCTGTGACAAACCATTCTATTGACATCTTACAAACCACTATCAAATTCTTTATCAAAATTTATAGGCAAGACAAGTAGTTTGTTTAGGCTGGGTTGTATGAATTACAAACCTGCGCACATATTTTAAAAAGCACATAACTATAGAATCAATTCTGAATGAGCATGTGAACGGCGTCAGCGTTAATCACAGGTTCGCGTTTAAAGTCTGATCATTTCGACGGAGGCGAATCAATCAAAGTTAACTTTAGCTGGAAATAACATTATTCAAGAACCGCTATAACGCCAAAACAATCTGTTACCTTAAAGGGACACTAAGTAAGAATTACTCCCATCTAGCGGTGAAATTGTATTTTGCATTCAAACGAATTGTGCTCTCCAGCGCCTCGCGTTTTCAAATGGGTGTTGCATCTACGGTAGCCGTTATGTACCAAAAAGCTATGACAGGATGCCTTCTAATAGCACTTCGTCGAGTTTTCCTTCGGGTGAACAGGTTTGTTATTTCAAACAAACTTCAAATTGACACAACGAACAAATGAATGTTACAGTATGAAATAATGAGTGTCAAAAACATGAACTATTGTAATTAGTAGTTATGCCTTCTTTATTCGTTATATTTTCTGAAGTAGCCTACGTGCATTGTTAGATATCATCATCAACTTTTAACTATACATGTTCATCTGTCTATAAAATAAAGTACACAAGCAAACAATGAAAAAAGCTTGTAATTAAGACTGTAACACTGACTTGCCTGTCGAGAAGAAAGCAGGACTTCAGCGTCTCTTTTGAAATCTTTCTCCTGCATTAGCTCTATCCACCTGGAAAAAGCTATCCCGACATTAACTTGTGTTTTTTGTAATCTCCGGTCACGTTTCCTTTTACGATCTATTTTGGACTTTTCTGGCGACGAGGATTTGCAATGCAGCCTTTTAAACTTGCCGGGGCAGTGACAAGCGCCTCTCACTGCTCTGCTCCTCCGCTTCTGCTGCGTTCAGTCACGTCACGCCGGCTCTGAATGAAAACGTGTTGTGAAAGCGTTGGCCTAGTACTTTTTGTCCCTCTCTGCTATTATAGTTTTTCAAGATGGCGGAACTACATGGAAGCCTCCGTGGACTTACCCGTCCCATGTATATAAATATAATAAATTCTTTGTTTACGAGGATAAATCAGATAATTGGTAGAGGTATTTGTGCACCATTGAGGACATATTTATGAATAAAAATATTGATTTTAGATTATAAATTAACTAAAAAGTTACTTAGTGTCCCTTTAAATTATACGTTTATCTCTGTAAAGCTGCTTTGAAACAATCCATTGTTAAAAGCGCTATATAAATGAAGATGACTTGACACTTAGATTGCCTAAGCACTATTACACTGTACCATGCGACTTTTGTTCAAGTACTCTTCTCCGATCTTGCATGTCCTTTTCTGGAATACCCTCCATGCCGTAGATTTCCAGTTCTATGTCTATTCTTCCTGGTATTGCATTAGGAACTCCGTCTATTGTCTCTTTATGCACCTTTAAAAAAAGAAAAAGATTTAATTCAACACCCCTTAGCAAACATCAACGTATTATGTGTTATAAAAGGTCCATACCTGCATGCAATGTATGGCTAATCCAGGCCCTGTGTACAGCTTCTTGTGACAAATATGACATTTGAAATGTTTGGCTTTCTGGTGCTGAATGAGAATCTTTTCATCATCAAAATCTCTGTTGCAGTACCTTAAATTCTGGTTAAGGATCACATTCAGGGGAGGAGAAAATTCTGTAAATAAAAAAAAAAGATGTGAAATGCTTCAACATAAAAATGTAATGTTTTACAAATGCATCTGACTGCAGTTCTAGACAACCATTACAGCGCAAAATGTTCAGAAAGCGCCTACCTACGTCGAGACAGCTATTGTGCCTAAAATACTCCCTTAACCCTTACAAACATGAGATTGTAACTAAAATGGCATCAAAACACCAACATTCACCAATTCTAAACATACAGGTTTCTGACTTTCTTTTAATATGAAGCAATAAATGTGACTGTAGCGAGAGGCTGACGGCATGAGCTTGAAATCATGATCACGCTGCTGCAACAGCACTGAACAGGCCGCATCGGGTCATGGAAAAGGATACCAGCACCAGGGCTTCATTTGCTTCTTCTTCTTTCGTCCCATTTTAATAACAACTCGTTTTCGTATTGTAATCCGACAGGGAAAAGATTCAAAACCGTCACTAAGCAGATATTCTCGTTTTCAGGTGGAAACACAAAAAATGGCGCGGCTCCGCTAATATCTCTTCACCCACAATGCAGCGGCATATGACGCAAACACGCAGCTGCGTCGCGCGCTCCTGGTGAAGATCCCCTGAACCCTCCCTCCTACACATGGCTCCTACATAGGTACCATGCACAACATCTCTCAGCAAGCGACGTCACGTCAAATGTTATTCCAATAAAATTACATTTCTGATGTAGACTATGCCTATATACCCCACACTGCAAAGAAAGAACTATCCATTAAAAAACTATAGTCAGAAAAATGGCTTGTCCAAAGAAAGGAAAATAGGGGACAGACACTTCATTTCATTAGCATATAACATCACACAGAGAGCTATCAGAATGAACCCACAAAATAAGGCAAACTTCCGTTGTAGATTTGCAAATTGTGTTCTTAATTCTCTTTCTTTTAAAAGGATAATGATCCATGAAATATCAGGACTAGATAATATCAATGAGATATCGATGATTAAGACCCCTAAACTAATCTGATAACAATGGAAGCTTGTTTCTATGGAAGCTCATTTCTGCCACATAGCCTAATTAAATTATGAGATTCAAAAATCAAAGTTACATGTCGAAATGACTTGCTATGCTATTGATCTGACGCGATATGGAAGCACATTTAGCCTACGGGGGAAAAATTTAGCATAAAAAAAATGAAATTATAACTTTAAAAGTCACTATTAGGCCTATGCGATAATTTTCTTTTTTCAAAATTCGAAATTTTGTCAGCCTACCAAGTCGAAATGAGATAAAAATCTAAATTATGACTCTAAAAATCGAAATTAGCCTAACATAAATCTAAATTATGACTTCTGCTCATTGATCTGACGCGACCGACACAATGAATTGTGAATAGCCTGCCTACATTAGTTTTAGCTATGAAATTCTTCCCTTATTAGCTGAACGGCATAGAATAGCTTTGTACAACGCACGCAGGATTTTAAGCAAGAACAAGCTTTGGCGCAGAAAGTGCACGTGGCTGCTTTCATGAACATATTCAGGCTATGCTATGCATAAATATTGTTACGTCGTGCACTTCCCCAGAGAAACAGACAGGAGACGAGGATCCGGTTTACAAGCACCAAATGGCTGAGGTTTATTTCCTGAACGTGTACAACCTAAACACGGGTATCAGGAGGTGTCTTAACTGTCCCCAACAACAACATGAACGCCCCAAATAGAGAGGTAACGTTAGACTGAATTTTCTCCGCACCGCTCACAGTTTTTCTCTCTCTCCTTTTCGTCCTTAAGCCCCTCCCCCTTAACTATTTCCCTCCCGGACACCTCCCCCAACAGCAGGTGAATCAGTAATCATATTTATAACAGAATAAACAGTGTCAGCGCCACATTGCCCCCTCCTCAGGTTTCCTCCTCCCCAAGGAAGGTGAAATCCATGAAACGCCGGGGCATCCGAAGTGCCTTTCTGGGCCGAGGCCGTGATCCAGTCCTCGCTCTTGGGGTCTGCTGCAACCCACTGGCAGGTAGCCCATGCCTCAAGGGAGTAGTTGGCCGGTACTCCACCTCCAGGGTGATACGACGGCCTCTGCTGCGATGTCTGCTGCCATTCGAACAATGATCAGGGCTCATGGTGCGATCTTCAGGCGCCCCCAACCCAGACCGACCCAGAAGAACTCCAGACCCTCCCGGCGCTGCGTCTCCAGCTCCTCCGAGAGTATCCAGAGTGCCCCCAGGAGCCTGGGTCAAAGGGTCACCCTCTTCACAGCCCGCTGAGGTTTCCCACCCCTTGTCCGACGCTGCGTCTCCAGCTCCTTCGTCCGCAGGGTGGGTCGCCCCAGTGGTCTGCCATTGTCCTCTGCTCTTGAAAGGTTGCCGTTCTCCCACATATGGTGCCATCCTGTCCTGGTGTAACACCACAGCCTGTCACCCAGGCCTCTTCCGAACATGATAAACAGACTCTCCAAGCCTCTTCACTATGTAACAGGGTCCTACCCAGGCACAATCCAGCTTAGGTGAACGTCCCTTTTTCCTCTTCGGACTATAGATCCATACCAGCTCTCCATCATTAAAATCACGTCCCGTACAATGATGGTCATATGCCCGTTTTTGCCGTATACCCGCCTGCAAAGCCTGACAATGAGCAAACTCATGGGGTGACAGCAGCCGGTCCTGTAGCTGATGGGCATACTCCAATCCGGGTGGGGCCTTTGGTGCATCTGGCGGTTGACCCATCAATAGTGAGGATGGGGTTCGCAATTCTCTGCCCAGCATGAGGAGAGCTGGAGTACATCCAGTGGTCTCCTGCACCGCACTCCGACTTGCAAGCAGGACCATCGGCAACTGAAGATCCCAGTCCTTTTGATCCTGGCTCACACACAGGGCTAGCTGGGTGGCCAGTGTTCGATTGTACCTCTCTACTAACCCATCACTCTGGGGGTGTAGGGGAGTTGTCCTTGTCTTCCGGATGCCCAACTGCCGGCAGAACCCAGAGAACACAAGGGACTCAAAGTTCCTTCCTTGATCAGTATGCATCTCAGAGGGAACCCCAAAGCGAGCAAACAGACTTTCCAACAGGACCTCCACCACGGCTAAAAGTTCTCGTCGGGTCACACAGTAATTACGCTCTGCCCTGTTGAAGGCCCGACTGTAGTAGGCAATCACCCTCTCTCCCTTTTCCCCCTCCTGGGAGAGAATCGCACCCAGACCTACATTGCTGGTATCTGTGTCCAGGGTGAATGGCAATCTAGGGTCTGGGGCGGCCAAGACTGGTGTATGACACAAAGCCTACTTCAGGCTTTCAAAAGCCTGCTGCTGTTCTTGCCTCCACTGGAACCGCTGTGATTTCTTTGTCAACTCATGGAGGGGAGCAGCAACAGTGGCGAACCCAGGGATGAATTTCCGATATTACGACGCTAGTCCTAGGAAAGCCCGCAACTGCCTAAAGCCCAATTTATACTTCTGCGTCGACCTCACGCCGTAGCTACGTCGTAGGCTGTGTGTAGCGCGCGTACCCTTCGGCGTACCCTGACGTGCACCTCTCCAAAAATGTAACAACGTGTCAATTCTTCGCGGACGCAAGCGCTGTGATTGGTCTGCTAGAACCACTCCCTCGGGTTTCAAATGTTCCATCTACATGCATCAACGCGGACAACGACGCAGAAGTATAAATTAAAACCTACGCGTAGTCTACAGCGTAGAGGCTCCGGCGTAGGTACGGCGCAGAAGTATAAATCAGCCTTAAGGCTGCACAGAACCGGCCAATCGGGAACAGCTGCCGTCTTCTGCTCATCAGTGGCCACCCCTGCCGCGCTCACATAGTGGCCCAAGAAGGTCACGGCTCTCTGCATCAGCTGGCACTTCTCTGGGTGAAATTCCAGACAAGCCTGGGCTATTCTGGTCATGACAAGGTCAAGAGCACTCAGGGCTGATTCAAAGTCTTTCCCATGCACTAAAATGTCATCCAAATAGACCAGGCACACTTCTCTCAGAATACCCTGGAGCACCCGCTCCATCAGTCGCTCAAAGGTTGCCGGAGCGTTGCAAAGACCAAAGGGCATGGTCTTGAATTGCCATAGGCCTGTCCCTGTCGTGAAGGCAGTCTTCGGTCTCGCGTTAGCACTGAGAGGGACCTGCCAATACCCGCTACGCAGATCTAGTGAAGAGAACCACCTGGACCCAGCGATCAGATCCAAAGACTAATCAACCCACGGAAGCGGATAGGAGTCCTTGACAATCACCTCATTCAGGCGTCTGAAGTCAACACAGAAACGCCAGCCACCGTCCTTCTTGGGGACCAATACAACTGGAAAGGCCCACAGGCTTTCTGATGGCTCTATAATTGCCGAAGCTTTCATCTCTTCTAGCCAGTGATCTGCAGCCGACTGCCTTATGGGGGGTAACCGTCGCTTGCATCAAAACTGGGCTCTCCCCAACTTGACTGCCGTTCCCACTATCAGAGACGGCTGGTGGTGGAACGGTGGAAAGCCCGACCGCAGAGCCAGACAATGGTATCTCTACAGACTGTAATGTTGGTGACAAACTGGAAGAATTTGGACCTGGGACCCCCTGGGCTCGTGAGCTAGGATTCAGACGTCCTACATAGCGCGACTGAGGACCCGGCCAAATAGAACTAAAGTGAATTGGAACCGAACATTTTCCAGGTAGCGTTAGGGTCGCTGCCTTCAAGTCCAAAACTGCAGCTGCTTGGTGCAGGAAATTGATACCCAGGAGACAATATTCTGGAATCTCAGCGGCCCAAACCCACATAACTGTACTGTGTCCCTCCACACAGATTTCTGCCTCACAACGGCCCATCAAAGTTGCTTTCTCACCCATGACAGTGACTAGGGGAAAAAAGCGGTCTGAAGGACCCTCCTTGTCAAGAATTTAGGATGAATAATGATGACTGTAGAGCCAGTATCCAACAAGGCACGCACCAGTTGTCCATCCACTTTGGCCTCTATTCGGCAGCAATCTACTGGACTAACCCAAGCTACAGACGATCCATATGGAGGTTCTGAAATGGTTGATGGGCCGAGAGCACCTCCCTCTACTCCGGCCCCTGTCCATTTCCCGACAACAAACCACAAGCTCCCTCTGGGACATATTCGCCTTAGAAGTTTGTGACTGAGTCTGCTCCCCAGGGCATGCAGCAAAAACCCTGAGGCGGCCAACATTATTGTTGCTTAACGTTCCGCTTAGCCGTTCATCCAATATCCCCTCTATAACCTGCGCTTGATCAAGGGCTTCATCAAAGTTAGATGGCCGAGCTATTCGTACTTGCTGCCGTAACCGATTTGGGGTCAATCCCCGTACAAACGCCTCCAGAACCAATGCATCCTTCACGCTTTCGCTGAATGTTGGGTAACTGCGATGGGCTAAGTGTCGCAGATCAGCCATAAACACACCCAAGGGCTCTTTTGGTTGACAGATACGCTCCTGAAACTGCTGCCATAAGGCCATCGGGGGTGTAGTGTCCCCAAAGCGGCGAGACAAAGCCTGATGCAGCGTGTGAACACTCTACACCTGACTTCCCTGGACATCCAGCAGTACCTGTTGTGCATCGCCATCTAAAGCCGCTGCGAGTTGGCCCACTCTGTCAGCTTCATCCCAGCCATTAGCCCCGGCCACCAGCTCAAACTTCTTCCGGAATGCCTCATAAGAAGAATGACCATCACAGCGCCCCAATTTCAGACAGCTACGGGTTTTACTAGACCCCCGGTGAGACATGAGTGTGACGGACTGCATTGGCCGGTTAGAAAAGGAGCAGCCGGTGGGTATGGGTTCTCTGGCTGGAGACTCTACGGGCCAGCGGGGAGAGGTAGCTGATAAGCTCGGACACATGCCCCACGCTATGTGAGTTTCCATTGTTTGTCTCATATTACTCATCATTGGTAAGTCAGAGTGCTTGTGGTCACAGCTCATTTGGTGGGGGGAGTTATTTGGCAGTGCAGTTGGCCACTGAACGTTGTAAGAGGGGGCGATTGAATAAGGTTCATTAGTCTGTTCTGGTAAAACAAACGGATTAGCTCGGCTGCCAACGGAGCTGTGCATCTCGCCAAAAAGCCACTCTTTGACATGCATATGGCTCGTTTGGGGATGATTATAACTGTAGCTTGAATCTTCAGGACAGGAAGAAAAGGTTTCATTCGCCTTGACCCATGTACAGTGTCTCTGTTTACCAGCGTTTCTCTCCGCGATCCGCGTTCCATACCGGATGTTATGATCCTCGCTGATTTCCGGTTCCGGGTCAGCAAACCGGCCGCGCCCGCGACCTCCCGCGATCGGAGTGCTCGCAATGAAGTCATGTTCACGAAAAGCACGAGACATGTTAAAACAGGGCGGAAGGGGTTGTGGTCTAGCTTTCAGGGAATATTCTTGATCACATTCATTCAGCAAAAGCGGCAGAAAAGGATTATTGGGCGATAGCGCGGTAATCAGCACATTTCTTCTCTCTCGTGCTCGATCTTCCTCGAGATTGCGCTCATCCCGCCCATTCTCAGCGGATAATTGGATCGATCTTACCGGCTTATTCTCCATCGTTTTCTGGGAATTACGATTAGAAAGCTGTGGTTTTAAGGTCCCACTTCTGACACCAGTATTATAAGGTCCCACTTCTGACACCAGTGTTACGTCGTGCACTTTCCCAGAGAAACAGACAGGAGATGAGGATCCGGTTTACAAGCACCAAACGGCTGAGGTTTATTTCCTGAACGTGTACAACCTAAACACGGGTATCAGGAGGTGTCTTAACTGTCCCCAACAACAACATGAACGCCCCAAATAGAGAGGTAACGTTAGACTGACTTTTCTCCGCACCGCTCACAGTTTTTCTCTCTCTCTCCTTTTCGTCCTTAAGCCCCTCCCCCTTAACTATTTCCCTCCCGGTAACCTCACCCCTACAGCAGGTGAATCCGTAATCATATTTATAACAGAATAAACAGCGTCAGCGCCAAAATATGATCCCCAGAATACCGCCACCCGCCCACCCCCTTAATAGCCTAGGTTGTAATGCACGGTTTCAATTGAGAACGAATTTATCTAGCCCCATTTTTTTTTTTTTTTTTTTTTTTGAGAACCTATGAAATCATAAAGTAGCCTAATGACACGTCCAGTAGGCCTATGCTCTGTCGGTACATGCAGTTACCTGAGGGTGGCGGTGTTCTGTGATCATATTTCCACAATAACGCATCACAATATGGTGTAATGCAAGATTTCGTTTGAGAATTTATTTTCTTGTCCTCCACGTGCTCGGTTTTGATACTATTTGAAATAACAAATTATTTGATGTAGGCCTATAGGCTATCTGTTACTATAATTCTAATAAAGTAATATCATTTCCTATCATTAAATCTCAGCTGCAAACATTATCTAATGTTTTCTTTCTCCGTGCTTTTAAATAGATATAGGTTAGAGTAAGGCATGAACAGTTAAATGCCTCCACTGGGCAATGATAAATATGTCCAATACCACTTAGGCTATTTGACAATAAACTACCTAATTGCTCCATTACTTGTTGTTAATATTGTATTCTGTTGTTTATAGTAGAATAGCACACGGTAACACTTTAGATTACAGCCTGGAAAGTACTGCGTAATTAAAGCGATTTTACAGTGTGTAAGGAACTCAGCTTTATTAAATATTAATAATGAATAATAACTTGTTATTATTAATTATGAATATTTGGGTCAGTTAATTGGATTAACTTGACATGGCTAAATTAATCTTACAATCAATTAATCAGTTCGTCCAACGAACTCTTTTGATTATTAATTTATTCTAAGAAAAGGGTATCTTCCATGGCCACAGAAGAATAATTATTTCTTAGCATGTACAGCGCTTTGAGCAAGTAGCAAAACCAAAATCGTAAAAGGGACTTTGATTGCAAGCAGTCAGAGCCAAATACATAAAGTGCATAAGTTTTATTAACTAAATCATAAACACGAATAAACTAAACAAACATACATAAATACATGTGTAAGAAAAGGAGTGAAAGATAGAATGATGTAACGATGGAGAAGATCCATCTAACTATGAGAAGAACCAACAGCATTTCATTTTCACATTTCAATGAATTGAATACTTGCATTTGTAGTGGGAACAATTCTTGAAGTTATGGAAAATTGAAGTCGTTGAGGGTTCCGGCAGAGGCAAGTGGAAGTTGTTTGAAAGTTATCTTTCTCCATGAGTACATTTGGTCAAGGCCTGGGGCCCTGGAGAAGTGAGGAAGTAGGAAGAGTGGGTGATTGGAGTCGTTGTTGGTTGCCAAAGTCGTGGAGTCGTGGTTCCAAAACTCCTGAGATTGTCCTTGGTTCTTTGTGAGAGAGTCTTCTCTCTCCTGCATGTCTGCATATCTGGTTGGATCAAGGCCTGCTGGGCCCTGGGCCCCCGTGGAGGGGGAGGGGGTTCCCCAGTATCAGTAGCAGTGTGTTGCGGCCGAAAGAGAAAACTAAGAGAGCCAGGTCACATGTGGACTGTCTCTAATAAAGGCCTGGGAACGATCTACCCCTAAGGCCGTGTGTACACCAAAGCGTTTTTTCACGCAGCTGGCGTAAAATTCCAATTGTTTTCAATGGGAGCGCCGCGTTTTTTAAACGTCATGAGCGTAATGAGGCGCTGAGCGTGTATTTAACGCTCAAGCGCTGAGCGCCCGGCGTTTTTTACTGGTCGCCGAGAGTTGAAAAATGTTCAACTTTGGGTAAAACGCTGCGCTCATCACTGTCACTTTTTACACAGCCATCCAATCACAGTGGAGGAGGGTCGGGACAAATGTCACACCGATCAACTGTCACAACATTCTTTCTGTACAAAGACATCAACCAGCAGAGCTAACCGAACAAAATGGATGCAAAATACATTTTTAGTATGAAACAAATTATCTACGAAATCAGTTACAAGTAAACTGTGCTGCGGATATTCTGTATCATAGCAACGAATCGTCTCAACTGAAAAAACGCAGCGCTGCCAAAACGCTCTCAAGCGCTCACAGCTAGGCGTTTTCAGCAGAGCGTCTAGCGTTTTCAGCCGGCTAAAAACGCTTTGGTGGACACACGGCCTAAGGGTTGACTGGACCAATAAGCAAGGTGAAATGTCCGAGTGGAAAGGTTGCTCTAGTTAATTTACGAGTCTTTGTCCCAAGCGTGATTATACCTTCATTAATGCTCAGATAGATATAACACATCCACACTGCATTCTAGAAGAAGGTGATGTACATCAAAGTGTGTGTCATTAAATGAGGATTAATTAGGTAGGAGGCATGATACATGTGAGGTTACATTGACAGTTAGTTGGTTGTATACCCAGGTACATACCATAATATATACATAATAGTACACAAGACAGTAAATCATTTACACAATGCTATGAAGCATGTTCATTTATAGATCAGTTATTTTATGATTAATGCAGCAAAGTCTGTATTAAAGATTGTTTCTGTCTTCCCATTGTCTCTCTCTTGCACATGTGACCAAAGGAATGTGGTCAAAGGAATATGGTCGTAAAGTTTCCTTATCAGCCCTGTAACATGCCACTGTTTCAGCCCTGGTGTTCGTTTCATTTGGGATGTTAGTTTTGGAGTTTCATAAACCTTTGTATATAATGCATAATTAGTGTGTGTCTGACGGGTCCAGACCCTACAAGTGTAACTTTCTGTAATTATGTAGCCTACCTATAAAGTACTTCCATGTATAAGGGAACAATATGTAAAGTTTGGGAATAAAGGGGTAACAACCAGGAGAATTTAAAAAAATATATATTTATACTGTATTATAGAACTAAGGGGTACTTATTATTTGGGAGCAATTTAGCAAAAACGTACCTTTTTGTAATAATGGTGTACAAATACATACTGTATAGGCTTTTTAAAAATTACAGTCTACATATCTATGCATTTATACAGTAATATTTTTTAACAAAAGTGCACTGACTGTCACGGTTTATGAATTCATTGTTTCCTTCTCGTCTCGTGTTACTGTTGTTATATGAGTGTGGGTGTGCGCGAGTGGGCGTTACCACTCAGCCATGTGGATTAGCGATCCAGCTGATCGCAATCTCCTCACCAGCTGCTGCCAGATCACCTTTAAATACGCACTCTCCTCTCTTTGCCAGATCGTTGTTTGATGTCCCTCGTGTGTGTGTGATCCTGTTCCAGTCGGCGTTGGTCCTGTTCCCGTCCTTGTTCCTCGTGTCACGTTCCGGTTCTGGATATTCCTCATCACTCATCATCTCTTCACTTCACATCTGGACTACTGACAATCTTGTCCCTGTGTCGCCAGTTGTTTTGTGTGTTCTGACCACGTTACTGTCTACCACAAAATAAAGAGTTTACTTGCATCTCCGCTTCCTTGATCGTGATTCTGACAACTAAAACAATAACTTTTTGCTTAAATATTGGGGAAAGATAACTCTTAGGTAACTAAGGTTACTCTTGTTTCATTTAGTGGTGCTTGTTAACCTCTTGTTCCTAGTTACACTTTTTTTTCCGTTTAAATCAATTAATTCTTTAAATTTTCTCTTGCTTGGCTTTTCCTTTTGTTCCTCTTCTTTTTCTGTCTTTCCACTGATGAATCTGAAGAAGAAATCATGTCTTGCTATTCTGTATTATATATTAAAAGAAAATGCAGTACACCTAGAAATTGAGAACAAATTATCATTTACAACGGCGACCTGGCCAAGATAAGGCGAACAAATGTGCAAGACAACATAGAGTTGCATAAGTACACAGAACACAGGAGTGCAAATTACAAATTACAGTGAAACACAATAAGGCAATACAGGGTCAAGAGAACAAGGTAGGCCTATATGTGGATTCTGTTGAGCAGCATATAGGCACTAGCGAATATTTTAAAATATAAAGTACAAAAAAAAATAATTTTACCGGATATATTAAAGTGTGTCTAGCAGATAGATCATTTGAGTGCATGGATTATATGTCCGCGATTATGGGAAAGAACATTAGAGAAATATCCGAGCAACAAGAGTAATTCAAAAAAGTCAGCAGTTATGACAGTAGTGCAGGTGAAAGAGCTCCACTATGCAATGCGGGCATAGCATAAGGGAGAGAAGTTG